>PVIU01003823.1:0-137655 GCA_004026605.1 Ondatra zibethicus | reverse complement strand
AGATGTCTGTTTAATTTTAAGCCATATATCATGATAGGAAAGCTGCATGCATACTAGGGAAGCTTTCTATCAACTGACCTACATTACCTATTGAATTGCCAAAGATCTTTATATTTTTTAATGACTCCCTTATATGGTTTGCAAATATTTTCTTATAGTCTACATATTTTCTTCTTCTGTTGATTTGCTGTTCAGAATTTTCAAATTTATGGTAAACCCACTTGTCTACTTTTGTTTTTGTTGCCTGTATTTTTGATCTACTTTCAAAATAGCATATGAAGGACGATATCATGATACTTCTCTGGCTGGAAATAGACTCAATGGCATCATGTCTTCCTGAGGTATTAAATTTGGAAGTCTTACATTTTTGTCTTTCACTTCCTTTTTATTTCTTTGTGAAGTTTCAGATAAAGATCTAATTTTATTTTTTAATGTGGGTACATAATTTTCCCAACAACATGTATTGAATATAATTTCTTTCCCCTATTATACATTCTGGCACTCTTGTTGATGATTTGCTTTAGAACCATTGTATTTCATAAGTCTGTGTGTCTTATATTATGTCAGACTTATAATCATTTTAATCACCTTAGCTTAAGCATGTTTTTTGAAAATAAGATAGTACGATTACTCAACTTTGTTTTTCTTTCTCAAGATGGCTTTGTCTACTCTAGGTTTTCAGTAGCACTCAATTAAATGACATCCTGAGATCTGCAGGCAAGTGGATGGATCTAGAAAACATCATATTGAGTGAGGTAACTCAGACCCACAAAGACAAATATCATATGTACTCACTCACAAGTGGCTTTTAGACATAAAGCAAAGAAAACCATTCTACAATTCACAATCCCAGAGAACCTGAACAAGAATGAGGACCCTAAGAGAGACATACATGAATTTAACCTACGTGGGAACTAGAAAAAGACAAGAACTCCTGAGTAAATTGGGAGCATGGAGACCTTGGGAGAGGGCTGAAAGGGAGGGGAGAGGAAGGGAGGGGATTAGAGAAAAATGTATAGCTCAATAAAATCAATTTTAAAAAAACATAAAATTATAAATCTTATGTTCCTGTGAAAAATACCATGCTGATATGGATAGCGATGGCATTGACTCTGATTCTCACTTTGGGTGGTATGAACATTTTGACAATATTATTTTTTTTTTATTTCATGGGATGTCTTTCCACTTAATTATGTCTCCTTTAATATTTTCACTGTTTTGTATTTGTTTTCTGCACGCAAGTCTTTCACACTTAATTCAGTGCATATCTTGTATACATCTTGCATGTCTTATCATTTTGATATAATTTATATGGTTTCCTTTCTTAATACCCTTTTTTAACATAATTAATGTTTTGAAATGCACCCGTATTCTTTCTTTTGATTTTGTATACTATAATTCCCCGAATCTAAGTATTGGTTCAAGGGGCTTTTGTTTTGTAAAAACCTTAAGGGTGTTGTACAGGTAGGGTCATGTCATCTGCAAAAGAATATGCTTTCTTTTTAACCCAATTTCATTGTAATATCATAACACTCTCAAAGCAGACACACTGTTGTGCTGGCTCTTAGGCTCTTTCTGCCATCTATTTCACAATATTCCCTAAACTTTGGGTACAGGAGTTGTGTTGCAGGCTGTGTACCACAGGATCTCTTGTTCTCTCTTTTTCAGTGTTTTTCTGTAATGGTTTTTGTTGCAAAGAGAAGTGGTGTAGGAGGTTCTTCTGTATTTTTGTTGCTTTCATTGGTTGAATAAAGAGACTGCCTTGGCCTTTTGATAAGGCAGCCCTTAGGTGGGTGGAGTAGACAGAACAGAATTTTGGGAAGAAGAGAGAGAGACAGAGAGCCGTCGCCATGTTTCTCCTGCCCGAGATGGACGCTGGTTAGACTCATGCCAGTAAGGCACAGTCAAGTGGCGATACACATTAATGGAGATGGGTTAAAATAATATGTGAGCGTTAGCCAATAAGGGGATAGAGATAATGGGCCAGGCAGTATTTCAATGGATACAGTTTCTGTGTAATTATTTCGGGAATTAAACTAGCAAGGCGGGACAGAACAAGGGGCCCTGTGCTGGGCGGCTGGGAGCCAGGTTGCCAGGAATGTGGCCCTCCCATTCCCCTCTTTACTACAGATTTCGGGTATGAGCTAGCCTTGTGACCGGGAGCCAGGCGGTGGGACACAGCCAAGGGTGGCTGGGACAACAAGCAGCCCGCCCTCTCATTACTACAGAGAAATTTTTGTATAGAGGGGTAAGAGCTGCACTTATCTGAAGGTATAAGAATAAAGATTTATAATGTAGCTAGGAATTAAGCTCTTTTAGTAAACTGTCAGGTGTAAGTTTTCCTCCAAGATTCATGACCTCATTAGAAGATGAAGTCTCTAACTAAACAAGGCCTGAATAAGACCTTAACAACATACATGCTAACATGGAAGGGGAAATCTTGTGGGACTTCAACCCTAGACAAAGAACCATGAGCAACTAAGGAATTCTAAGAGTTGGAGACTATGATCTTCTCTGGGGAAGAACTCCCCATTGGTATATGGCCGTGAAACCATATACATATAATTGATATAATATGGACTGAGCATATTGTGTTTATTAATTTAAGTGTGTGTGCATAAAAACAGAAAAATAGAGGCTAGAGATCATAAATTTGAAAGAGGGACTGAAGGAAGGAAAGAGAAAGAAGGAAATAATATAATTACATTTTAGCTTCAAAATTAAGGAAAGAAATTTAAAACTATAATATTACAAAGTTATAAAAATTAAAAAAATAAGAAAATGGAGATTTTTAGCACTTTAACAATAGGTAGACATCTAAAGACTGTCAAACAATTTCATCATTGGTGAATATCATATGTGCACTAATGCAAACCTATATGTTTGGACTCTATTGATATGTACTATTCTATATGTAGTCTTTCATAACTAAAACATGACTGCATATCACTGTGTTCACTGTACTAGCAAACTGAATTAAACAGAGCATCATAAGAGCCATAAGCTATGCTAAGTGGAATTTATTCCAGAGATGTAAGGAAAAGTTCACTGCATGAAATTCAATAATCGTGATATACCAAATTGACAAAATGAAGGATTAAAATTGCATGATTGTCTCAATAGATGCTACCACCCAAAAGCTCACTGCATAAAATCTAATACCCTTTCAAGATAAAAATTCTTAACACATTACATACAAATAGACTGCACCTCAACATAAATGAAAGAAGCACAGCTATGTCATATTTAAAGCAGATCGAAAACAAGAGAAGACTGCCCGTTCTCACCTCTCTTAAACAAAGTGACACTAGATCTTCTAATGGATGAAACAAGGGAAAAAATGTTGATGGTTGTGATATCAATGTTAGTATTTGCAGTTACTCTCCGTTATATAATTTGAGAGATGTGCAGTCCATTATTATGGAAAAGAAAATCACCATTAGGTAATCATGAACTCCAAGGGACCAGAGGTGGAATAAAATGCCTTCTTATTTTTACCATCAAACATCCACTTAGTGCAAGAGAGTCCCTTTCATTGGTTTTCTTTCCCCTTCCTCCTATTCAGCATTGCAGTTATTTCTATTTCTTCACACTCCCCCATGGTTCAGAGCACTCCATACTTCCAATATGACCAATCTTCTTTCAAACCTTATACTCTGGAGTTGTGACTGATGGTCGAAGGCACATCTTTTTGTTTTCTTATCAGATGTCTCAGTCCTAGAAGATATGGATGCAAGGAAAAGCCAATCATATCCTTCACAACACTGTGTCTGTTGTTGCTGCTGTCATGACTTATGGTTATAGGAGTTCTCCATTTAGACTGCAAATTAAGTAACAAAAATGCTTATGTTTTTATGTCATAAATACAAAGGTCTCCATTTTCTTTCCAGTGAATAATTAAAAGGTATTTTTGTGATTACAACTGGAGAAAACCCATTTTAAAACTATAGTTTCGCTCAGAAACCAGAGCCATTAAAAAGAAATCCTTGAAACAGCCTCAGCAAGGTAGAAAGAACAGGTTGAGAACATATTAAGTCCAGGCATTAAGAGGGGATGAGAAAAACAAATTAGGGACCAGATCCTAGAGAAACTGATTCTGCAGTTAGACTAATACTGAAAGTAATGCATTCTCAAAACTAAGCCAAAAATTAAATGATGTGGAGCACGTTCTAGTGCCCCTGCCTGGAGCCAGGATTGGTTTTAGAGTCGGGCTGCAGGCAAGGATTAAAGAGAGATTTCCCTTAGAATGCAAGGCGTGGGAGTTGGCATTACTATCCTGTGTTCGCCAGTTTCTTTTTCACTGATGTCAGGAAGATAGGAGCACTTTATCTCTCAAAAACAATTAGGAATAAACCTTCTTGGACTCGGAATATTGTGATCATGGTGGTGCCTTTTAAACATATTTGGATGTGTGTCATTGCTACTTTATTCTCAATTAAACTTTCAAACCTACTTCTCAAACCCCAGTGTAATCCCAGAGATGAATAAATGTTAATTCCAAAAATGGAAAAAAAGAAGCACTTATGACAGTTTTTTATTCTTTCTTTTCAAATAATAGGACCTAACACAGTAGCACAAACCTAATTACATCGCTGGACCTGTTGTATTACTCTTCTTCATTTTCGCAGAGCTGTGTTAATCGAGTGAGTGTTTCTTCTTTGTCCCTGTGCCTCATAGCCAGGAAGACAGAGGAAGTTTCTGTAACCACTTCTCTACCTCATTCTCTTATGTTTTCTTCACCACAAAACCAGCTTGATCATTTAAAGCAAGGATTCCCAACTCTGAGGATTTTATCCTCCAAAAAGATACTTTGTAATAACATCTGGATCACTTCAATAGAGGACTTTATCATGCAAAGCCAGCTAGCAATAGGAGCCATGGATGTGGCTCAACAGCCTATAATGAATGGGAATCATCACATACAAAGAATTTCCCAGACCTCAAATGCCAACAGGACAAAATTTGAAAAGTTAGTTTTAAATTTTAATTATATAGACCAGTAAGATGGCTCAACTGGTAAAAGCACTTGCTATTTAGCCTGAAGACCTAAGCCCATATGACAGAAGAGAACTTATTCCCTCCAACGGCCCTCTGGCTTCCACTGTATGCTGTGGCATATGTGTGCATTTGTGTGCACACATACACGCACACACACACATACACACACACACCTATTTCATATATATAAAAGTTGGACACAACATGTTATTTTTCTCTTTAAACCTCTCAAATGACTCTATATCTTATATGACTTAGAAAGTTCATATTTATAAATAAATAGGGTAGACTACATATAAAGCATAACTTCTGTCATATTCCATATTATTAAAAATATTACATTAAGCAAAAACGGATTATGGGATAAATTACATATGGATTAGACAAAGAATGCATATATAGACATTATTTGCTTAATAAATAAGCTATATATAGATGAATGGTATTTCCTATAGTCATTAGTCTGGTCAAAGGAATCGTTTTGAAAAATGTTAGATAAAAGACAGGTAATCTAGACCAGAAATTTCAGATATAGAATGGAATAATTAGGAAAGGAACTGAAAGCTAAGTAGTCAATATACTGTAGAGGATTTTGCACACCAGTGAGATTTTTGTGCTATGTAGGCACTGAAGAATTTTAGGTGGTGGACAAGTTAAAATAGTATTTTAGGCAGATTTTACACTATGAACTGTAGAAGAATGACTGAAGACAGGGGATGAGAAACTGCAAGAATCATTTGACCGCAGTATGTATATTCACAGATTGTGAAGGCCGCAAGGAAGAACAAAAGGGCAAAAAATTATAATTTATTAAGTTATAAAAATTAATCAACAAAATTAATATGTGTCAATAGATAAAGAAGTCTTGATAGCAAAAATATGAAGAATAACAATACTTAATTCCCTACTGAAAAGACTCATCATTTGGTGAATATCACTCATTCTTTGTTCATTTATTATTAAATATTTAATGATATATTTATTACTTATACATACTAACCAAAGTTCTAAGTGCTTTAACTCAGCAAATAATATAATAGAAAATTGTCATGTGCAATATATATACTTGAGGAGAAGTTAGATATTAATTTATATACATAATAAACCTATAAAAGAGATCAAGTATTTATGTCTAGCATTGTATTAATACAGAGTTTTGAATAACTCAGAATTGCTGGATGCCGAACAGAAACATAGTCAAAACATAAACTCAATGTTCTACAGCCTTGCTGATAAAATAAGACTAATATAAGAGGACACAGAAAATAACACAAGACTCAGTAAAATCACACCACTGTGAAGGTTAATATTGGTTATCAACTTAATAGGATCTAGAATTACCCGGGAGACAGGCCATTGGGCATGTCTGTTAAGAGTAGTCTATATCAGGTGAGCCTCTGGGTATGCCAGTGAAGATTAACCCAAATTAAGTTAATTTATTTAAGTTAATGGGAAGATTAACTCCGATTATGGGAACACCATTCTGTGGACTAGGGGTCCAGACTGCATTAAAAAAAGGAAGCCAGATAGGTACTCAATCACTTTCTTCCTGACTGTAGATGCAGGTAATTCTCTCAAAAGAAGACCTGGATGTTGTCTGTTAACCCAGCACTGGAGGTTAGGATAGGGAAGAGGCAGATCAAGCCAATCCTGAGGGCTATCGCTAGCAATCTAGCTGAAAATGGAGAATGAATTCCAGGTTCAGTGAAAGATTATTGTCTTAGTTAGGGTTTCAATTGCTGTAAAGAGACACCATGACCATAGCAACCCCTATTAAGTAAAACATTTCACTGGGTGGTCTACAGTTCCAGAGGTTCAGTTCATTATCAGCATGGCATGACGTGGCAGTGTGCAAGCAGACATGGTTCTGAAGAAGGAGCTGAGAGTGGAGAAGGGAGCAACACCTTGATTCTGCAGGCAACAGGAAGTGAATTGAGTGTCATGATGAATGAATCTTGAGCAAAAGAGACCTCAAAACCCATCCTCTACTTTTTCCAACAAGGCCACACCTACTCCAACAAAGTCACACTCCCTAATAACGCCACTCTGAATGAGCTTACAGGGGCCAAATACATTCAAACTACCACATCGGTGTCTCAAAAATAAAGCGGAAAGTGAGAAAAGAAGAACTCTGCCCTCCAAGGAAAGAGGCATGGGCACAGGCATAACACACACATACACGCACTGTGTAGAAAAACTGAGTGAGTCTCAGGTTGGTTGCTATAGCAACTGACTCACAGACAATAGCCTATCCAGTTATGTGAAGTGAAAGAAGCTACTAAGAAATTGACCATTATAAATTAAGCAATTAAGCATTTAATAAATATGGAATGAAAGAAAATACAAGTTTGTCTTGTCGCTGTTTGACTCATGCTGAGTCATATGGGCTGCCTAACAGACGTATCCACGCACACAAAATGGAGACCTAACTAACAGCCATGGCAAGGAATACTTGAGACTATGGGGTTGAATGGCAAGGAAATCCCTTCCTCTACCAGGCATGAAAGTTTTATGTCAACTTGATACAAGCTAGAATCATCTGAGAGGGAGTAACCTCAATTAAGGGCATTTTCTTAATTAGCAATTGGTGTGGGTGGTACTATCCTTGAGCTATTAGTCCTGAGTACTATAAAAAAGCAGGCACGGGCCAGGTGGTGAAGGCCCATGCCTTTAATCCCAGTATTTAGGAAGCAGAGGTAGGTGGATCTCTGAGTTCGAGTCCAGCCTGGTCTACAGAGTGAGTTCCAGGACAGTTAGGGCTATTATGCATAAAAACCCTATCGAAAGAAAGAAAAAAAGAAAGAAAGAAAGGAAGGAAGGAAGGAAGAAAGAAGAAAGAAAAGAAAAAAGAAAGGGGAAAGGAGAAGAAGAAGCAAGCAAGCTGGCCAGGTGGTGGTGGTATACACTTTTAATCCCAATCCCAGAACTTGGTATGCAGAGACAGGTGAATCTCTGTGAGTTGAAGGCAACCCTGGTCTGTAGTGAGAGTGCCAGATCAGGCTCTAAAGTTACTCAGAGAAATCCTGTCTTGAAAAAAACATTAAAAAAGAAATCAGGCTGAGCAAACCATGAGGAGCAAGAGAGTTAGCAGCACTCCTCCAGATTCCCTCTGCACCAGTACCTGCCTCCAGTACCTACCTTCAGGTTCCTTCCCTGTTTAAGTTCCTGTCCTGACTTACTTTAAATAGTATCAATGATGATAAAGCATAAGACAAGTAATTCTTTCCTCCCCAAGTTGTTTTGGTCATGGTGTTTCATCACAGCAATGGTAACTTTAACTAGGACATCCAACTGCCTTCTTCTAAACACAAGACCACAATTTCCTATTGACAACCTACCTGTTGCCTTCTCAATCATGTGAACTGGGTTACATTAATCCCCTACATGTTCAGTGTGCCCTTAATAATTTGATCTAGTCAATGAATGAATTCTAATTATGGGGGCAGAGTAGGAAATGAGATGTCCCTGATGTGCGATGCCCTTCTGTATGTTGTGAAAATGTCTTATTACCATTGGTTAATAAAGAAGCTGATTTGGCCAATAGCCAGGCAGAATAGAGCCAGGTGGGAAACTGAAGAAGAGATACAAGGAAAAAGAGAGCAGAATCAGAGAGATGCCAGCGGCTGCCCGAGAAACAAGATACAAGGTAACAAGCCATGAGCATTGTGGTAAAATACAGAATAATAGAAATGGGTTAATTTCACTTTTAAGAGTTAGTTGACAATAAACCTAAGCAAATAGGCCAAACAGTTTTAATCAATATTAAGTCTCAGAGTGATTATTTGGTATAGGCTCATATTTCTACACGGTATGGTTACCAGAATCCCAGGTCATAGTTTGCACATACCTCACAGGAGCCGGTCGGTCACCTAGCCTGTTGCCATCCCTAACAAAGGGTCAGGATGTTGTTTTGCTCCCTCTTTGTAATTTGGAGGATACCTGAAAAAAGATGCTAATTCAGCCTACATAACAGAGCTGGCATACAGAACAGAAAGACATGACAGAACAGGTATAAGTAAATGTGGACATGACCACAAACATTCACCTGGTTACCTAGGAAACAGAATGCTAATGAATTTCCCCCTCAGTTTATGTTTTGGGATATAAAGCTGTTTGGAGAATAAACAGGGAATTTTCAAGACGTGAACTCACTGAGAATCTCCCTCCCTATAAAACCATGTGAGTTGTGTCTTTAATCCCATGCTTCCCTTCTGGTCTAGAGAAATAATTTAGAGTCCGGGCTGGCACTGGACCCCGGCATAATGGTGCCCTAATGTGAGGCTGATCCATGAACCCCCAAAACACAGAAGAAGTGACCAGATGTGTGGAGGAAAACGTATGGAACCGGAGAGAGAAAATTTCACCACAAGTGGATACCTGAGTATGCGCGCTCAGAAATAGAGAACAGAATTTAAAGAAGTATAGAGAAGAGCAGGAAATTTAAATCTGGAGTAAAAATCTCTAAATAATTAGTTAAATATATGGGATAAGGAAAGAGTATAGAGTTATGTATGTTGATAGCTAAAGGAAGTTAAGTGGAGCAGAAACAATGGAAGAGATATTTAGAATCTATAAGCATGATCGACGCGGAGATACAACTTTTATTGCTTGCTAAATGGGTAGGAGATCTGATCTGAGTAAATTGGGAGCATGGGGACCTTGGGGGAGGATTGAAGGGGGGAGGGGAGAGGCAGGGAGGGGAGTAGAGAAAAATGTAGAGCTCAATAAAAATCAAATAAATAAATGGGTAGGAAAAGTGAAGGGAATACGGCATTTGGCCCAAGAATTGCCTAGGTTACCACTAAGGTGCCATGTGCAGGTGCAGTAGCCAGCTGAATCTAACCCACCTGCAGGTGAAAGGCAAGTAGGAGACAGTCAGTCAATAGAACAGAGGAGAGGATTCAGGAATTCTAATTTTATGATTACTAGTTAAAATAAAAAGGATAGTTAAAAATCGGTGTGGCTACACCTGCTAGAGCTTGTGACAGCCGACTGGCAGATGGAGGGAGCATGTGTCCTACCTCCTACTGTGAGGTCCAGCTTCAGCTGGGAGCTGGACAGGCTGGTTTGCAGAAAAGGTAGCCTCAGGGAACTGCAGCTTCAGGACAATTAAAAATAAGCAGGTTAAATATGCTTCTTCTCCATTTCACAATTTTGCTTCTTTGTCAAAAATCTGCTGTTTGTAGACATGTGAATTTTTATCCAAGGCGGATTGATATCAGCTCCTTTGATCCTCATATTCGTTTTTAATCTGTTTTCAGTACTGTGGCTCTGTAGTGAAGTTTTAAAGTCAGAGATTGTGATGCATTCAGAAGTTCCTAATTGTACAGGATTTTAAGATTGTTTAGGCTATCCTAAGTTTTTATTTTTTCTTATAAAGTTGAGGATTGTTCTTTTGAGGTCTGTGAAGAATTTTGATATAATTTTAATAAGCATTTGCATTAAATCTGTAGATTGATTTCAGTAAGATTGTCATTTTTGCTATGTTGGTTCTACCTTCACAAGAGAATAAGAGATCTTTCCATTTTCTGATGTCTTAAATTTCTTTCTTCAAAAATTTAAAGTTCTTATCATACAGGTTTTTCCATTTGTTTGGCTAGAGTTACTCCAAGATATTCTATGGTATTTGTAGCTATTTAAAGGATGATGTCTCTCATTTATCATTGGTGTAAAAGAGGTGGATTTTGGGTTGTTTTCAGATTCTGTCTATGACAAAATAATTCTGCTGTGAACATAATTAAGCACTTGTCCTTATGGTATGGTTGAGCATCTTTTGTGTCTGAGTTTTAAGATAGATTGTTGCCTAATTTTCTGAGAAATCGCCATACCAGGATCCAAAGCGGTTGTGCTAGTTCGCACTGCCACCAGCAGTGAAGGACTTTTTTTTTCTTTACCCCACATTCTCTTCAGCATAAGTTGTCAGGAGCGGTTTTTTAAATTTTATTTTGTTTTTATTTTTATTGAGGTCTACATTTTTCTCTGCTCCCCTTCCTACCTCTCCCAAGGTCCCCATGCTCCCAATTTACTCAAAAGATATTTTGTCTTTTTATACGTCCCATGTAGATTAGATCCATGTACGTCTCTCTTAGGGAACTCGTTGTTGTCTAGGTTCTCTGGGATTATGATCGGTGGGCTGCTTTTCTTTGCTTTATGTTTAAAAGCCACTTATGAGTGAGTACATATAATAATTGTCTTTCTGGGTCTGGGTTACCTCACTCAAAATGATGTTTTCTAGCTACACCCATTTGTCAGCAAAATTCAAGATGTCATTATTTTTTCTGCTATGTAGTACTTCATTGTGTAACTGTACCACATTTTCCTTATCCATTCTTCGGTTGAGGGGCATTTAGGTTGTTTCCAGCTTCTAACTACAACAAATAGTGCTGCTATGAACATAGTTGAGCACATGTCCTTGTGGTACGATTGAGCATCCTTTGAATATATATCCAAAAGTGGTATTAGTGGGTCTTAAAGAAGGTTGTTCCCTAATTTTCTGAGAAATTGCCACACTGACATCTAAAGGGGTTTTACCAGCTTGCATTCCCACCAGCAATGCAGAAGTGTTCCCTTTTCCCCACAACCTCTTCAGCATACGTTGTCATCAGGGTTTTTGATGTTGGCCA
Organism: Ondatra zibethicus; assembly: GCA_004026605.1. Taxonomy (NCBI): domain Eukaryota; kingdom Metazoa; phylum Chordata; class Mammalia; order Rodentia; family Cricetidae; genus Ondatra; species Ondatra zibethicus. The sequence goes on along the minus strand of PVIU01003823.1, from coordinate 126,034 downwards.
TTCTTACAGGTGTAAGATGGAATCTCAGAGTTGTTTTGATTTGCATTTCTCTGATGACTAAGGATGTTGAACATTTCCTTAAGTGTCTTGCAGCCATTTTATATTCCTCTGTTGAGAGTCTCTGTTTAGATCTGTACACCATTTTTTTTATTGGATTATTTGTTCTTTTGATGACCAATTTCTTGATTTCTTTGTATATTTTGAAGATCAGACCTCTGTCTGATGTGGGGTTGGTGAAGATCATTTCCCATTCTGTAGGCTGTCGTTTTGTATTATTGACCATGTCCTTTGCTTTACAGAAGCTTCTCAGTTTCAGGAGGTCCCATTTATTAATTTTTTCTCTCAGTGTCTGTGTCAGCAGTGTTTTTAATCTTGGTAATTCTTACAGGGATAAGATGGAATCTCAGAGTTTTGATTTGCATTTATCTAATGGCTAAAGATGTTGAGCATTTTTTAAGTGTCTTTCAGTCATTTTAAGATCATCTGTTGAGTTTTTAGTTCAGGTCTGTTCCATATTTTTATTGGATTATTTGTTCTTTTGATGACTAATTTCCTGAGTTCTTCATATGTTTTTGGAGTGTATTAGTGATAAGTAAAGATCTTTTCCCATTCTATAGGCTGATATTGTGTCTTGTTGACTATGTCCTTTGCTATACAGAAGCTTCTCATTTCAGGAGATCTCATTTATTAAATGTTTCTCTCAATGTCTGTGCCACTGAGTCTAGGTTTGAGATGTACAAATGCATTCAAATGTGCTTCTAACTTTTTCTTCTGTGAGATTCAATGTGGTTAGTTTTATGTTGAGGTCTTTGATTCGTTTAAACTTGAGTTTTGTGCATAGAGATGAATATGGATTTGTTTTCATTCTTCCATGTGTTGATCGTCCAGGTATGCCAGCATCATTAGTTGAATATGCTTTCTTTTTACATTTTCCTATCAGCTAGATAGACTTGCAGCTTAAAAGGGGGAGAGTTTACAAACTTTTAATTAGATATAGAATGGTTAAAACCTTAGTTACAATATTCTTATAGGAGACCTTGAGCCACTAAGTAAAATTCTTAAAGGGAGCAATGAGCCAATTTCCAATAGAGAGCTTATAGAAGCCACCAGACAGGTACTCAATCAGGTGGAGTATAGATCAGCAGGTAGAGTATACAATAATCAACAATTACAGTATATTAATTGTAATTCAGCTATGGCAGGTGTGTGTATTAAGTGCTAAACTTATTCTACAGCAGTTTATGAAAAAAGAATGCTTTTTATGGCTGCACCATCCTGTTTTTGCCAGTTAAGATATTGAACTCTTAATTTAAATCAGTAGCTTATCTAATACAAAAGAGCAGGATGAAATCTAGGAAATATTTTAGCAGAGAACTGACTATGATCAATGTTTCTTATACTAAAGAATAGATTGATTAATAATTTTAAGATAGTGATTCTTGGACAATTGTATTTGCTCAATTCAAAAGCAAGAGTAATAAACTTTTTGCAGATGATTGTTGCTGCAATTCACACAACTATATTTTGCAAATGTTATAGCTAAAGATCCCTTAAAGGCTGTCATGCTGAATTTTACAAATGGCTCTTCCAATGGAAGAACTGCATATATGGTTAATAATGAAAAGGAATCGTGGAGTGTGATATGGCTCCTTGCAAACAACTTAAGAGGAAAAAAGTTGCAAACATCTGCTGCAGACAGATCTGGCATGGTACACCAAGGTGACCTTGAGGTGAAAAAGCCCTTGCAATGAATTACTGAAAGACCTGGCCTATATTAATTTGGGGCTGAGGATGTGTTTGTGATTTTTTTCACAGAAAGAAAATAAAGCTGGATGGGATGACTGCATATATTTTAGCGTCTGGGCTAGCACGGGACCCTGACAATTTGGGAACTGCTCAGTGGGAAAGAAACCACATGTTACGTGTCCCTCTCTACATAGTTCTAGGTATCATGTATCTATCTCTAGAAAAAAAACTTAATAGCTATCATTTTGTTTATTTGTCTCACAGTTCTATATTTTATATAAATTACTTGAATAATTTTTATGTAAAGACAAATATCGTGGTTAAGCACAATGTGTGTCTCCAATTGAAACATAGAAACATAAGCCATAACTGGGCATGTAGAGTACTGTTGTCCATAAAATATATGTCGAGTGGAGTTGAGAAAATGGGACACCAGGAAATAGGGAAAGAGACCTGAGTGGGAAGACAGATCACTCCAACATATTGTCTCCCAGTTTCGAAATTCACTAAGAATGTGGAAAGAAGGCTTCACACGTGAGAGTTTGAATAGTTCCTTGTTTTGCAATGCCAAAAACCAATACATTTAACGACTTACGACAGCTCCAATCCATTGTTCTGTTTCACTGTCAGAAATCTGATAATTGGTCATATGAGCCTGAGAAAGAATAGTTATGTTGCTTCTAGAAGCTCTAGGACAAATTTCAATTCCTTATTCATTCAGGTTTAGTCACACTTTGTTACTTACAGTTCTAAGATTGGGATCTCTGTGTCTTTGTTGACAGTTAGCTGAGGCCATTCCCAGCTTCCATAGTCTTCCCTTCTTCCTTGTGTCATGCCCTCTTTTGTTATTAAAACCACAAGAGAAAATGATTTCTCTCCTATGCTAGGAAAGTCTCCATTCTTCCTCCCACCATGCTTCTCTAAATTGTGTTCTTGTTTTCTTCTCCACGGTGTGAGATGGGCCTACCTAAAGAATCCCAGGCAATGTCAGTCGCAAATTCCATTCCCTTAATTAGAGCTATGAAAGCATTTTCCCACATAAATTAACATAGTCACAGATTTTAAAGTTCAAGCTAGAGATGCACCTTCTGCAGCATCACTACTATGACTTTAATGCATCACTACTATGATTTTAATGGCATATGTTGCAGAAATGGAATCATGAGGAAAAATGTTTATAAACAGTGCATACATACATTCAACATCCCCAAATCAACAAAGTATTTTATCTGTGTTATTTACAGTAAATACAATCTTCTTTACTTAGACCCACTTTATCTCCAAGTGACATCTACAGTGCATGCGATGGCATATAACTAAGTAAGATCTTATGTTCTTCTTTCCTGAAGCATGTAATCCATAGTTGGGTAATCCATGTTTGAGTACTGAAACAAATATCCACACATTATCTCTTCTGCCTAGCAAATGATAGCATTCCTGATTTCAAATTAAATTTAGCTGGACACAAACGACAAATGTGACTTCTTAAGGTTAATGTAGAAACTGTTGGATTGAGGAAATCACTCCGAAGTCAAGAGTCTTTACAATTTTTGAAGAAAATTGGATTCAGCTCACAGCACCCTCATCAGAGAGCTTATAACTTGTAACTCCAGTTCCAAGGGCATCTGACACCCTCTTCAGGCATCTCTGGATGTTGAATATACATGGTACATATACAGACAAGCAGACACACATACACATATTTAAATATTTTAAATATGGATGCCATCATTGCCACACAGATACATTCAGAGTCTGTATCTATACCAAAGTCAGGTACACTATGGTTTGATTTATTGAACATCAGCCCTGTGTGAAAAGTGGATAAGAAAATAGAAGATCACTGGGAATTAAGGGGATGAGTTTCTATTCTCTCTTTGCCATTTATACTCATGAATCGTTAGAAGCATCACTTCAGTCCACAGACTTCTTCAGTTGTAGAATGAGAAAGGTGAAAAAAAATATTTCCTTAGGCCTGTAAATCACTATCGTTATTATATCAGTGCTTTCGTCAGAGTCATGTGAAGTCTCTCACTTTCATTGGCATTCCCAATTTAATCAAGAATTCATGAAATAACTGTATTTATTTAAACCGATATATAGGAACTTAGTGATATTATCTATTGGAAACTGTGTTTTACTTTTTTATGTTATCTTTGGTTATTTCTCTAAACTTTGATAAAATGAGAACACACATACTTTACTCTGCAGAAGAGGAAATACCATGTCATTTCAGGCCCTTTGGATCTACATTACCTGGCACTGATGCACTGGCACTCACTTAGCCTTGGTCTCCTTTTTCCTAATCTGTATTATGCAAACAATGATGACAGCTAACACCCATGAACCTGAGATAGAGTGGATGAGCTAACATTAAATGCTTTATACACAAACTGACACATGGCAACTGTTAATAAATGTGAGCTACTAATAAAATATAAGGATTTATTTATTAAAACATTTTTCTGTTCATGGGTATTTCCATGCATGTGCAGAATGTGAAAGTCTGATGCTCACAGAGGCCAGAAGTAGGCATCAGGTACTCTGACGTTGGCATTAAAGATGGTTATAAACCACCTTGTGAGTGCTGGGTTGAACCCAGGTCCTCTGGAAGAGCAATCAATGCTCTAACTGCTGAGGTATCTCTCAAACTCCTCCTTGACTTAGTCATCAGGGATTTCTCTAATATGAATCTGCTTCTGAATGCCTGTGTTCCTCCAGGCGATGGAACCTATTCTGCTGAATAATAGCAATGAAGATAAGAAAAACACTTGCAGCAGAATTACCCTTGGGATCTTGGTGGAGAACCTAATAGGGCTTAAGCTGATTTCTTTTGTTTGTTTGCTTGCTTGTTTCTGTATATGCACTTTAATAATACATTTGAGTTTAACAAAAACCTGGATATCTTAAATTTTTCTGGCTCCAAAATTAAGATCTATGATCCTATGTGGTGAAGGGTTGTAGTAAATGGGCCCCACATATGATGCCTATCTGTGGACATTGGTTGTTCATGATGGTTAGGACAGAGTTCAGGGTAAGGATATGAGGTCCAGAATTTAACTGCCCACTCAGACGTATTCTTGTCCTTTCTTCAAATGTTAAACTTTCACATCTGTTGTAAGACGATCCTTGTTTGTTCCCAGCTGCTCAGCACCAAAATACCCACGCAGAAACTGTATTATTTGCAATACTGTTTGGCCAATAGCTTAAGCGCATTTCTGGCTAACTCTTATATCCTAAATTAACCCATCTCCATTAATCTGTGTATCACCATGTGTCTGTGGCTTACTGGCAAAGTTTCAGCATGTCTGTCTCTGGCTGCGGCTCCATGGCTTTTCCTGACTCCGTCTTCTTTCTCCCAGCATTCAGTTTAGTTTTCCCTGCCTAGCTCAGCTCTATCCTACCACAGGCCCAAAACAGCCTCTTTATTAACCAATGGTATTCACAGCATACAGAGGGGAATCCCACATCACACACCTCTTTCCAAGTCTGTGGAAGAAGGGGCCACACAATATCTCCGGTCACCCTTTTAGAGTAAGTGCCTGTGTCTAGGAAGACTGCAGAAACTGATGTGATCAGAGGTTCGATTTATGTTTTCCTCTGGGTGATTTCAAAGTAAGGCAGTTAAAATAAGTCCACACTAGAAAAATCTACCTAGCTTCAGGGTCTACAGTCCCTTATTTTTATTAAAATCATTAGAAGTTAGGATCCTCATATGAGAACACACATGTATGTCTGTCCGATCTCATTGAATGTAACGCTTTCCAGTTCTGTCCATTTTCTCTCAAATTTTATCATCTCATTTTTCTTACCAAGTAAAATTATATGATATATATATATATAATATTTTTGTTATACATTCTTCTCTTTATCGACATCTAGGCTATTTTGAACAGTAGTGTGTTCTGATCAGTTTTTTCTTTGTTTGTTTTGTTTTGCCAATGTGACACAAGTTAGATTCATCTGAGAAAAGGGAATCTCAGTTGAGAAAATGTATACATCAGAGTAGCCTAGAGGCAAGCCTGTGGGGCATTTTCTTGATTGATGATTGATGTGGGAGGGCTCAACCTACTGTGGGAAGTGTCATCCCTGAGCAGGTGGTCCTGGGTGCTATAAGAAAGTAAGTTGAGTAAGTCATGGGAATCAAGCCAGTAAGCAATGTTCCTCAAAAGTTTCTGCCTCAGTTCCTGTCTGAAGTACCTGCTCTGACTTCCTTTTATGCTGGACTGCAAGCTATAAGATGAAATAAGCCCTTCCCTCCCCATGTTGGCTTCTTCAATCTTTTAACACAACCATACAAAGCAAAGTGGGACAGGGAGTAATAAACATAGATGTTCAAGTATACTGTGAGAGGGTGTAGAGTCCTTTGGATATATCATCTTCAGTGGTACAGTCTGGGTCACTTGGCAGTTGTATATTCAGTATCATGAAGAGTATTCCTACTGATTCCCAAAATGGTGGTATCAGCAGTTTCCCTGCAGCAAACATGTCAGTTAGGAGAATTTCTCCCATATGTTGTGGAATAAAATCAAGATGCACAGGTTAGATATCAGGCCTCAGCTCACATTATTGGGACCTGTGCCAATCTGTGATGAGAGACCATTAACACTGACCAGTAGATGTTCTGGTCTACATAAAGAGACTAGAAGAGGCCTCCACCCCTTCCTCAGCTCTGCACAGAAGGTATCTTTCCCTTGTCTCATTGTTCTTTTGTATCCAGATTCACATTCACTAGTGTGTTTACTTATGAAGGACTCTGCTCTGGTGATTAAGGACCTAAAGCAGATAATTACCCTGTGATTTGCCAGCATTGCACTGGCTGGTATTTCTTGAAGTTGTATTGCTATATAAATATTACCTGTGTGCTGTGTCAGCTTATTGCCCACCTTGAGAGCAATCTCCCTGTTAGTTTTATGGCACATTAAGTCTCCTTTTGGAATGAATTGGGTTTGTCTGAGTAGGATTGGTTACATCAGAATAAAAGAGTAAACAGCAGGGATGGCTGGGAAGCTATAAAAGAGAGGCATTAGGGGAGAGAGAGGGGAAGGAGGGGGGATGTGTTCAAAGGAAGGGTTTAAAATGATAAACTAATAGAGATGGTGACAGCCTGAGAGGGTTATGCTTAATGCAGAGAGTGTGCTGCTACAATAAAGGTGTGAGTCAGACGATGGGGTAATACTTCGAACTGCAGGAAGGAAATTATCTGGGGTTGAGGAGAGAAATGTTAGTATTCATTAAATGTCTCCCCTGTGTTTTTCGCCACACTCTCAAGCCACCTGTCAACACATATTTCCTGACCTTCAGTGAACAGTTCGATTACACTGGCAGGATCCCAGTTTACCAGCCTCTGTGACCTTTACCGTCCCCAAGATCACCAAGGGCAACAGCTAGGGGGCAGAGTGAGACAGGACTCTGCATAGGTGCTGAGAAGTAGGTTTTGCCTACTCTCTCTTTAGCTCCTGTATCAGAACACAGCATTCCGCGTGTTCCTGTGCATCTAATCCTGGCATAAAATTCTCAGTGAGTATTTGTTAATTTTGCCAAAAATAAGGAGGATGTAAGGAGCAGAAAGTGCATTTGTAAAAGTGCCTACAAACTGGATTTGATTACTTGGCATGAATCTCAGTACAAAGTTTGATCCTTTCTAACGCAGTTTCCTTTATTAATTATAAAACGCCTGTGGTCTGGAATTTATTCAGATCCCCTTGCTGAAAAAAAATAAGTGATGTGAGGTTGAGTTGTGTTGTACAGAAGAATTTATGGTTGTTTATAACTTTGGGTCTTTGAGACAGGGTCTCACCGTGTTGCCCTATCTGGCCTGAAACCCTCTGTGTAGACCAAGCTGACTTTGAATTCAAAGAGATCTTCCTGCCCCTGACTCCCTTCCGAGTGCTGGGGTTAAAGGAATGCATCATTATACCCAGACCATGGATAAGAATTTATAATACTCTGTGCACCCAATACAGTATTTCCTCTATAAAGTGCTAGAGGCATTCTTTATCCTTTATCATTGAATGAAGACAAAAACCAAGGTGAAGGATAGGGTTTAGGATGAAGGATAAAAATGATGTTACAGTGTGTGAGTGTGCGTGTGTGGTGTGTGTATGAGAGAGAGTGTGAGTGTGCATATGTGATGTCTCTAAGTGTATGAGTGTATGTGTGTGAGAGTATTGAGAGTGTATGTGTGTAGTACATGTGTGTGAATATACACATGTGCGAGTATTGTGAGTGTGTGCAAGTATGTGATTTGTGTGTGTATGTGAATCTGTGTGAGTGAGTATGTGATTGTGGTATATGATTGCGGTGTGAGTGTGTGGTATATGTGAGTATATGTAAATTTGTTTGTGTGATGCAAGTGTATGGTGTATGTGTACACATATGATTGGTTTGCTACTTTAAATATACATAAATTAGAAATTTCATGTGTACGTAAGATTTATGTATATTTTAGAGGAAGGAAAATAGTATAAAGATTAAAGACAGATGTTGAAAATTTCTTGTTTTATGTGTTTAAGTTGAGGATCAAGTAAATATTTAACATAATTAGAAAATAAGATCATAATTTTTTTCTAAAAAATTAAAATCATAGTAAAAACTATATGTGTACTGAGTTTGGGGGTATAACCATATGCAGAAATATATTTCTAGTGATTTTAAAACATGTTTGTTACTCTAATGTTACCAGTAAAATACATCAGAAGGATAGTTAAGTATTTTATTTTACATCTTGCCTAGCACCCATTTATGATAATGCTGTTATTGTTAGATCCCAAGCCCGTGCTGAATTCTGGAATTGAAAAATGTAGTAATTCTAACTGGTGACACTGAACACCCAAAATTTTGGTGAAATAATATTCAGTCACCCTAAATTTTTTTTGGAATTATGAATTTATTCTGTGTCTAATCTTTATGATAAGCAGATTTATTCGCTGTAAGGAAACACTTGAGATAATCAACATTTTAAAGAAGGTTCATTTGGGCTTCCTCATTCTGAAGACTCCTGGCTGTGGTAGAGTGACCACTATTTTGGGCCCCAGGTGGCTGTGTAGGAGCACAACAGGAGGCTGTATGTTATAGATGAGCAGTTCTCAACTTTGGGGTTGACCCTTTCACAGGGGTCACATATCAGATATCCTGCATATCAGATGTTTACATTATGACTCATTAACAGTAGCAAAATTACACCTGTGAAGTGGCAGTGAAACTAATTTTATGATTGTGATCCCTACAACATAAGGAACAATATTAAAAGGACACAGCACTAGGAAGATTGAGAACCACTGCTATATAGAAAACTGTTTGTCTCAAAGTTAGGAATCCAGAGAGAAAAAAGAATGGGCTGAGGGCTCACTAACTGTCAGGGGCATGCCATGATGTTCAACGACCTCCTTTGAGGCCCTGTCTCCTAAGACTGTTTTATCATTATACCAGTTTCCTCTTCTCTGGTACACACACAGGCCATTAATATACTCAATATGCACAAAATCCAGGAATGCATTATGGATAAATGCATACATTACTTTTCAAGGATGATAAGAGGAAAATTACCAAGATCCATTAAAAATAAAAACCATTCACTAACATAAAACCTGCTGAAATCCACTCTGACTTAAAATCACTGCTATACGGTATTAATTAGTGAAGCCTTGGTTACTTCCAATTAGCTTCTCATGGTAGCTTTTGTTTCAAGTAAAAATTATTTTGTTAATTCTGGTTTTGTGTACTTGCTATGCCCTTCTTTTCAATGCCAAGCTAACTAAGCATAAAGTAATGTTTAGTCTTTACTAGGATCAATGAAAATTCATGTTGCCCTCAATAGAAATTAAATACAGACAAAATGGATGGAATATAGTATTTCAATTACACAACAGAACAAAGCGTGCAAACTAGAGTAAAGCCCCTTGTGTTAAAAACAAAAACTTGGGGGCATCTTGAGAGGTGACTCAGTTGGTAAAGACCCCAGTGCAGTAAAAGGAGCGCAGGCCCCTTGTTCCATCCCGCCCGGCTCCTGTCTGTCTGGCTAGCTTAACTCTTGAAATAATTACACAGAAACTGTATTCATTTAATTACTGCCTGGCCCAATATTCTAGCCTCTTATTGGCTAACTCTCACATCTTGATTAACCCATTTCCATTAATGTGTATCGCCACTTGACTGTGGCTTAAACCGGCATGAGTCTAAGCAGCGTCTGTCTTGGCCAGGACAATCATGGCGTCTGCCACACTTCCCTTCTCCCAAGCATTCTGTCTACTCCACCCACCTAAGGGCTGCCCTATCAAAAGGCCAAGGCAGTCTCTTTATTTAACCAATGAAAGCAACAGAAATACAGAAAGACTTCCTACACCACCCCGGCGCAAGAATAAGGACCTAAGTCAGAAACCCAGAATCTGAGTGAAGGTCCCATGTCATGTCATTTGCTTGTAGGGCATTTTATTCAAATTGATGAGCTGCCAGTCTAGAGAGAGGCATTGTCTAAAGAAAACAAAACACTGAATGATAAAAGAGGATACCCATTGGCCTCAGGTCTCTACATGTGTATACACACAATGCATGTGCCCCATCCAAGCTACACACACACACACACACACACACACACACACACACACACACCACACAAATAAATACCCACAAAACAATTAAAATAAACTTGTTAAAAATTATTTTTAAAATATATTTGATGTTTCATTAGTTAGTGTCATATCATTTTTAGAGTCTGATATTTGGCAGTGTAAAGTAACCAGCTATTTTCCAATTCAGAGTTCTTGAAATACTCCTAGCTAGAATAAAAATTGTCTCCTCTGCCCTTTTTTTCTTTTTGCATTTTTTAAAATAGTGTAGGAGTGAACTTTGCATTTTATCCAGTCAGCACGTTTAATGATACAGCTTCAGGGACAGCACCCCTCTGTCAGTAGAACTTCTGCAGGATTAATGTCCTAAACCATACAACGTAGCCCTTTCACATAAAATGCATTATAACACAATAAAAGAGAGAGCATGGCTAGATACTCTGTTGCCCTGAAAGCTAATGATTTCAGTGTGGATTACAGATCAACTGTGTCAGAATCAACTGGGTACTTCTTCAAAAGGTAGGCAGAAGACCACACCAAGACACCCCGAACCTCAACCTGTAGGGAAAACCACCCTAGCGACTTCCCAACAAGCACCAGGTATGAGTCATGACCATCACAACTGTGATCAAAGGAATAATGAAAAAGTATCTTGAAAATAAATTCAGAAGAATGTATCCAAGTGATTGAAAATGAAAAGCATCAAAATTAACCCTTTTATTCAGAAGGGGTTAAAAGTTAATAAGAGGCATTTGGCCACATTGTGGAATAATCTTTCCTCTTTTGCTGATTCACCCTGAAGGAAAAAAGGAAGGGGTGGCATGGCATTGTATACACCCTCTAATCTGCCCCAGGTCTTCCTCCCACTAAAACCAAATGTGCCTTTGTTTGCCTTCCACTCCACCTTAGCAGTTGTCGTTTTCCTATCTGTACTAAGCGACCTTGGCATAATAGGTCTTTAATATGACAAACTAAGGTTCCCACCCAGAACTTTCATCCAAAAAGGGAGAAAAAGGTGAACATTTGAAACTTCAGTAGGGCACAAACATACTCTGGGTATGCAACCCAGGTTCCCACCTGTTTTTATTCTTCCACATCAGACTTGCAAGGCAATGCCAAATATTTCTGTACTTTTGCTGTCAATCAGCGGTACCATAACATATAATTCAGTTGCTGTGAAATTCTTTCCCTACCCAACAGTTGTTGAGCTTTTAGATGAGTCTTTTGTGCAAAGGAACTCAAACCACTGTGAGGGACTCAGTGGTGTGTAATGACCAGATTATGCATTTTCAGTATACTCAACAGTTAGTAAGGCAAAGTTATGCTTATCCCTTAGGTTTTATTAGGTCAGGTCATTGAAATGGGCTTGTTTCTGCAAGCTGTAAATGACATTTCAATTCACTGAGCACATTTCTAAAGGAATTTTATATTATTCCTGTGAGGAATATTTTTCCTGTTGGCCCCTGTGAAACAGTATCACCTGCGATGTCACTATTGGCTTCAGGGCATCCATTAGTAAATAAAGGCTTGGATTAATCCTACAGACACAGTTCAATGGCTGAGCCTTTAGAAGCCACTTGATTTAACTCTTTCATTTTTCTGTAAAAAGAAACAGAGGTTCCCAGAGAGGGAAAATTTCTTACTCAAGTCAAATTTGATATGTCAAAACCCAGAAACATATCCGACTTCCTAGTCAGATTAGCTATGTCAATGGAATGCCCCACAGAATCGCTTTTCTCACATTCCAGTAAAACTTTTATTTGGATCTGCTTATTCTCTGTTTTCAAAAACCACTTTGTCTATATTCCACAGTAGAATCTTTTTACTCCATCCCCACACTCTCTCAGCAAGTCCTGCCTGCAGAACAGGCTCTTGAGATAAATCTGAAGCCCAATCACCTTTCTTAATCCCGTGTGCCAACATCTCTTGGCCTGTAACTGTGGATTCTCACAGCGGCCTCTCACTCTTCATTCCCCATGCTCAGTGTCACTTGAGCCATATCTGTACATGAAAATCATAGGCAATGGTCTCAAAATTAGGCAGACTTTGAGCTAAACAAGTCAAATGGATGTCACACCACTTTGGAAACAGTCCAGACAGGCGGCCCCTGAGTACAAGGTTAGATGACATTGAATGAGCAGATACCTCTAAAATCACTTGCCACTATGCGTTTTCTTGCTCCTTAAGACAGAACTCTAATGTCCTGGTGATGTTCACACATACCAGAAGCAATGTGCTGCATCTTTTCACTTGCTCTTAGATCTGCTGTAAATGTTCTTCCATCCAAGGACTCTCGAGAGCAAGGAGAAAACTGAAAGAGACTACTAGGAAGGGGGACATTTTGGGGTCAGATAAAACCTAACAAAAGGGAATCTCCCACAGATCTGCAAGGAAGACTCCAGTTAAGACTCCCATCAAAAGCAGATATGTGAAGTGGGATTACCTCTGTATGTTATTAATATGTTTTATTGCCATTGGTTAATAAAGAAGCTGCTCCCAGCCAATGGCTTAACAGAATATAGCCAGGCTGGGTAAGATAAATACATACAGTCCTGCCCAATCCTGTGGCCATTAAGTCCCAAATAAATCACACAGAGGTCTACATTAATTATAAACTGATTGGCCTAGTAGCTCAGACTTCTTATTAACTCTTATAACTTATATTAGCCCATTATTCTTGTTTATGCTAATCACGTGGCTTGGTACCCTATTCAGCGAGGCAGTCACATCTTTCTTCTTCTGTGGCTGGGTCACAACACCAGAAATGTGCTTTTTCTTCCCAGAATTCTTCTGTTCTCATTGCTCCTCCTCTACTTCCTGCCTGATTATCTTGCCTATACTTCCTGCCTGGCTACTGGCCAACAATGTTTTATTAAAATACAATTGACAGTGTACAAACCATTGTACCACAGCAGTAGGCAGAGTCAGTGAGTCACCATGTAGCCACTAGAGGAGACAGATGCTGGAACTTTGCCAGTAGGCCATGACCTTGTAGTAATGCACAGATTAATAGAAATGGGTTAGTTTAAGAAATAAGAGCTAGCCAGGAATATTCATAAGCTATTGGCCAAACAATATTGCAATTAATATAGTTTATGTAATTTCTGTGTGATTATTTGGGTTCAGGCAGCTGAGAAACAAACGAGCGGCCTCCAACTACAGATATATAGCCTGAACTGGTCATCTCCTATGAGCAGATTGGTCCCTAGCCCAATTGACATCCGAGAGACTTCATCCAGCAACTGATGGAAGCAGAGGCAGATTCACAGTCAGAAATTAGGCAGAATTCCAACAATCCTGCAGAAGATGAGGAGAAAGGATTGTAGGAGAGAGATAGGTCAAGGATACCACAAGAAAACTCACAGAATCAACTAACCTGGCTCATAGGGGCTCTCAGAGATAAAACCAACAACCAGGGAGTCTTCATGGGACTGACCTAGGCACTCTGCACATATGATACAGATGTGTAGCTAGGTCCTTTTGTGGGACCCTTAACAGTGGGAACAAGGGCTGTCTCCAACTCTTTTACTTGCTTTTGGGATCCTACTTCTCATACAGGGTCACCCTGCCCAGTCTTAATACATGGAGAGGTGCTAAATCTTACTGCAACTTGATATGTCATGTTTTGTTGCTATTCATGGAAGACCTTCCCTTTCTTAAACAGAAATGAAGGCATGGAATGGGGGGTATTAACAGAGGGTGAATATGGGGGACTGGGAAAAGAAGAGAGAGGGATGTGTGATAGATAGATAGATAGATAGATAGATAGATAGATAGATAGATAGATAGATAGATAATTTTTTAAAAGATCCAGAGAAAATACAAAAAAAAAAAACACATTTTGGAAACAATTTTAAAGTGCCTGCTGCTTAGAAGATGAGTAAGAGAAGATAGGAAAGCTGGGGTGGATGGAAGTGATGGAATGAAAAATGCAAGAAAACAGAGTTTGGACTTTTTTGTAGAATTGACATAAATAACTAATCAAAGGTAGGACTGGTTACCATGAAGAATAGTGGGTCCCTCTTCTCTCCAGATGTGTATGCCAAACACTGATGGATTCAGCTCTAGAAAGCACTTTAATTCTAGGTAACTTCATGGAATGGACTGATTGGCCTGGTCCAGTGCAAAGGATCTATAGTGCAGGTATTTTACTCATGTCATAATTACCAAAAACCCTTTGATGAAATATTTCCTTCTAACTTACTTTCAAAACCTGTCACATTCCTTAGAATGTATGAATATTGACCAATTTAAATTCACTGAAGAAATTAAGTGATAAAACTTATTGATATACTTTCTACTAAAAAATTGTGACTGTAGTATAGCTGTTTTATTTAGAATGATATTTAAAATCCATTTTTAAAAAAGAATTCCAATACTATTTTGAGAACTGATAGGATTACTGCAAACTCCTTCCTAGGGTTCTCCCTTTGAAGAAGAAAATTAATTGAATGTGCCATTCTGATTTGTGCGAAGGAGGAGGAAAGATGCAATAAAGCTTTCCAAATTCACCCGTTGCATTGTGGGCTCATCCCTTGCTCAGCATTCATTAATCCCACAAACAACGCAAGGCACTGTAACCACATATCTGCCTTTAACTCTTTCCTAACATGCTTTGAAGCATTTACTCCTACAACGTAAGGCCTTAATTTTGCTTCTGCTTTTATGACGATAAGAGATGTTAGGTGGCTTGGCCCATCATTAAATAGCAAGTAGAAGAGAGTCTACAGGCCAGGAGGTCCAAGGCTCTGCTTCCAAGTTGCTGTATTGTCACTTGTATTGTCTAGAATGAAACTTTCACCAGCGCTGCTGAATTCCAAGCTCTCCAAAGGCACATGGAGGGAAAAATGTCTTAAACATTTGCTTTAACGTGTCTTTCTATAGAAGGCTTCCCATTCAGCCTCCTTGTTGGACTGTTCCAGCTATAAAGCACAATAAAAGTGTCAGAAATTATTCTTCTCTCCTGCAATGTGGGCTTTTTCTCGCCAGCATGAGGAAAGCAATGATAGATTTTCAATATGCTTTATAAATTGTCACACCCTTGTTATTCTGTTTGCTAAAAATCTATTTACATTCCATGGCTTTATGTTAAGCTCGGGTTACTAACTCACACATTTATTCTAACTTTAATTGAATTTTTATTACTCATGATAAAATTGGCATTTTGTATTTTGCACAGTATTTCTCTGTTGTGGGCTTTTGTAAGGTACAATTATATAAGAATCAGAGCCCGGTCCAGTTAATTATTAATGAGTCAAATAAAGTTATTAATGTTTATCTGTAACAAATGAAAAGCTTCAGTTGCTTCCCTCAATTATGATAGCAGAACCCTGGATGTAGGTGTCCTTTTTTTGACTTCTTCCGTAAATTCCAATCCCTGCAGTGTACTGTGGAATATTGAAAGACTCTCCATAACATGTCTGTGTATAATTATAAATGTACAGATCATTACCTATGAGTATATGAATTTATGGGTAAATAGATAACATATGAATATATAGATACATATGCAAAATAAATTCAAATACATATTATTATGTATACTATTAAATAATAAAATATATGTATGTATGTATGTATATTAAAAGAGGATTTATTATTAGCTTACAAAATGTGATCTGGTAGTCCAACAAAGTCTGTCTCATGATAGAGAGACTGAGAATCAACAAGGTTGTATGTCTCAGCAGTCCCAATTTGGTGCTAGATTCCTGGAGGATTCCTAAAGAGCTGTTTGCCTTCTTTTATGTTAGAATTCTGAAGAAGTTGAATTAATACTGGTCAAAACAAAAGGAAGATGGACTTAGCAGTAAGAGTGAGGGCAAAGGCCAAAGGCATAATTCCTTTCTCTCATGTCTCTTCGTCTAGGTGACATCAGATATGGTGGTCAATGTTTAGGATGGATCTTCCTGCCTTAAATTATCTGATTTAGAGAAGTCTTCATGGGAGAGCCCAGCAGTGTGGTTTTAATAGATTCCAGATGTGGTTAAGTTGACAACCAAGATTAGCCATCATAAGTACACCCCTGGTCAACTTGGTTTTCTCATTTTCTATCCAATTAAAAAATGAAGTAAAAGGACATGAAGCTACTCTGTTTCCTGTAACAAGAGGGCCGGACTTGTCAGGGTTTATGTCCTGCCCAGTCCCCCCAGCTGTTTAGTCCAAGAGAAAAATCACACAGAGTCTGCATTAGGTTATAAACTGATTGGCCTATTAGCTCAGGCTTCTTATTAGCTCTTGTAGCTTATATTAACCCATTATTCTTATCTATGTTAGCCACATGGCTCAGTACCTTTTTCAGCAGGGCAGGTCACATCTTGCTTCTTCAGTGGTCCAGGCAGGAGTGCCAAGGGAGCTTCCTGCTTCCCAGAATTCTCCTGTTCTCACCTCTACTTCCTGTCTGGTTTTCCCGCATATACTCCCTGCCTGGCCAATCAGCATTTATTTAAAACGTGATTGACAGAATACAGACAATTCTCCCATACCACTTCCCCCTCTATTTTTTAAACAAAGGAAATATCCATAGTCCATTTTTTGGGAATGTGGGCATAGTATTCCAGGCTACTTCCAGCTGGTTGGGGGCACTGAAAATCTTATGGGGACCTAAAGAAAATTCAGAGTTATGATCAAGTCCTGACTGGAGTATCATGTGAGTCTTCATCATCTCAGGCAGCATCTTCAATCTGTTCTAGATGTAGAACTCAGACATCCGGGTCATCTGTTCCTGCCGGAGATTTCTCAGGTGATCTTCCTTGATCACACCTGATTTTTCTTAACTCAGAATTAATCCATAGCCTCTCATTCTCTGTGGAAACAAAAGCAAAATCTCTTCTCCAAAGTAACATATCTTTTGACTTCAATTTTGAAGTCAAGGTATTTTCAGAATACCTTCCTTGGGTTAATTCAGCTGCATTTATAAACAAAAATCTAGTTTGGAGAGAAAAAAATACACCCATATTCCCAAATATTGTTTATAAATGCTCTTTTACATTTAAAGGAGGAGATGGTATAGATATAATTAATTTGCATTGGTATGAATCTTGGTTTGTTGATATAAATTTAAGGTCGATTTTGTTACATATATGTATATTTCTGATCTTGATTAAGGTATTGTGATTATGTAGTTTATTTAAAATGTAATGTATAATTAAGAAATATAGGTTAACAGATAGTCATCTATAATAGTTAAGTTTGTAGTCATGTTAGTTAGATTTTCTAGATATACAGTGATATATTTTAGTTAGATAGGCATTCTTCATATCTTCCAAAGATGACAGAATATGGCATTTAATGTTTTAATAATTTAGGACTTTTCATGACAATGAGACACGTCTGCTCCTGGCAGCACCAATCTACTTCAAGAGGATGATCAGCATCGAAGAGGCTCCTTATGGAGTTTGATAGCCATTTGGGCAAGAAACTGCTCTTGCCTGGACTGTTGCATAAACTGGACATGAAGAACCTGCAGAGAGAGGACTGCTGAGCTTGCCTAAAGCTGAGATGATCCTTCAGGGTTCCTGTTTCATGAAAGAGTCTGCGAGACATTCTGCAGGATACAGAAGAAAGTGACTGAACTGTCTTTAAAATTTCCTGCTTCACGGAAATGTCTGCTGAATACTGTGGGCCTGTAGGCTGAAGATGGATGCCCCAATGGTACAGAGGAACTTTGGGTGACTGTTCAGGCAGCAAGAGGTCTCTGTCACTTCTAGAGTTTTGGAAGTTGCTTACTTTTTGTTTACTTAGGTAATAATTTATCTTTCTGGAGTCTTTGATGGAGTTAAAGAATGGATAGTTATAGTGATAGTTTTCCATTGTTATGATAAAGATAAAATAGATTTAAATATGGTAACTGTAATTCTGCTTGATAACTGTTTTGTTATATGTAACTTTACTATATTAAAATGAAAGCCTTTCTTTTTTGTTTAAATAGAAAAAGGGGAAATGGTGTAGGAGGGTCCTTCTGTATTTGGGTTGCTTTCATCGGTTAATAAAGAAACTGCCTTGGCCTTTTGATAGGGCAGGACTTAGATAGACAGGGAAAAGGGGGAAAATGCTGGCAAAGGGACAGAGTCAGAGAGAACCGCCCGCTATGAAGCTGCCAGGTCAGACATGCTCAATCTTTCCCGGTAGCCACGACTCATGGTGACACACAGATTATTAGAAATGGGTTAAACGAATATGTGAGAGTTAGCCAATAAGAGGCTAGAGCTAAGGGGCCAGGCAGTATTTCAATGAATACAGTTTCTGTGTAATTATTTCGGGTATAAACTAATCAGGCGCCAGGAATGCAGCCCTCTCCTCCGTACTACAGTTTCCCATTTCATTTCATAGGAAATAAATGAGAAATAGTCACCAGAGATTTCTGCTTTATTATGAGAAAAGTTGGTGACCTCAAATAAAAAGAATACAACTTTATTTTAAGAACTAATCATTTAAAATATCTTTAAACTTTCTTTCTTGCTCATTTTAAAATGAATGTTCCTAAGATAATAATTTTGGGGAGATTAAAATGAAATATATTTTCAGATGTAATATTTATATCCTTCCCACTCTGTGAGGAAATTCGGCATCAGGTCAAGTCAACTAATGAGAAAAGCTTCTTAGAAAAAGGGTTTGTACTAGTGAAATGAGAGTCATTCCTTGGCAATGAGTTATTAGGCAGCCTGTATGTTTTCTGGTACATGACAAGGGCATCTTCATATTTTTGTAAGAAATCTGTAGTCTTAGAATCTCCTATGCACTCCCTGTTGCTAACTCTGTTGCAGGGTTTTGGCTACCCATCACTCTTCTGTTTTGCTTGGCAGGAAAATCTCTGGTTTTAATGAGTTCTCTCTTTCTAGCAAAATTCTGAGGATAGACACAGAACTTTGAGGCTTCCATACCATAGTAACTCGATAATTTTATCAGGGACAAAACTTTTGCTGTTGAAACTGGGTATAAATTTTGAGGACCCATTGGAGGAAAAAGTAAATCAATCAGATTTGTGTCAATTAAAAAGAGCAATTTCTCTTCAAGCCTTCCAGTTGTAACATGTCTCACCTACAAACCAGTTTTGTTTGAATATTTGGAATGAAAGACAGACATATATGATATTCCAAAGTGACATTGATGATGGATGTGTGTGAAGGGTAGCTCTTATATCCTTCCCTCCACAGTATCCCATGATGCTAAGGAGTAAAGATGCAGAACTAAGGGTGTGAGCAAAGAATGGCTGTTTAACCACAATGGCTGTGGAGCACACAGCCTTGAATCATCTTGTTTTATGGTTGAACAATGTTATAGTTTAATTTGCTATATATTTTCAATTATAAACTGTATATGTTATTCAAATCCAAGAAATATATTTAGCATTCTATCCAAACATTTGGCCAAAAGGTCTTAATTATCCCATGCTGGCTTGAACAAAGTGCATGTAGGAAATTGTCAAAATGTCATTTGTTTTCCAGGGTAATACAATTCATTTTTTAAAAAAATATATATGTAAAGAGTTTTCTAGAAAAACTGTAAAATACCCATTATGTAGCTTAATTATATTTAAACCATTTGCTTTTCTAGTTCAAGCTGTATTTTTAAAATTTACTAAGATGTATTAAAAGTTATCTTTATACTTCTTGTATTTTTAATGTTTGACAATGCCATACAAGTATATAATGTCCTTTACTCAAATTCACCACCACCACCTCATTTCCCCCCTCCAATTTCTTTCCTGTCTTAGTCAGGGTTTCTTTTCCTGTGATAAAACACTGTGCCCAAAAGCAACATGGGGAGTAAAGAGTTTCTTTCAGCTTACAACTCTCAAGCCACACTCCTTCATTGAGAGAAGTCAGGACAGGAACTCAAGGCAGGAAGCAGAAACGGAGAATCCATGGAGGAATGCTGCTTACTGACTTGTCCCTCATGACTTGCCATCCTGTATTTTTATACAACTAAGGACTTCTTGCCCAGGGTTCACATAATCCATTGTGTGTTTGGCCTACCAAAAACAATCAATAGTTAAGTAAATTTCCCATAGACTTGCCTATAAGGCAAACTTAAGAAGAAATTTTCTCAACTGAGAGTCCTTCTTCCCAAATGGCACTAGCTGTAGTAAGAGGGGCCTGGTTGGTTTCTGTCCTCCCAACAGGTCCCTCAGTCATTTAGGTCCCAAGGAAAATCACACAAGAGTCTGCATTAGGTTATAAACTGATTGGCCCATTAGCTCAAGTTTATTGTTAGCTCTTGTATCCTATATAGCCCATTATTCTTATCAATGTTAGCCACATGGCTCAGTACCTTTCTCAGCGGGGCAGGTCACATCCTGCTTCTTCGGTGGTCCAGGCAGATGTGCCCAGGGAGCTTCCTGCTTCCCAGAATTCTCCTATTCTCCTTGCTCTGCCTCTACTTCCTGTCTGGTTTTCCCACCTATACTTCCTGCCTGGCTAATGGCCAATCAGCATTTATTTAAATCATGATTGATAGAATTCGGACAATTCTCCCGCGAGGTAGATTGACCTCTGTGACTTCAAGGTGTGGTAGCACACACCTTTAATCCCAGCACTGGGGAGGCAGAGACAGGTGGATCTCTGTGAGTTCAAGGATAGCCTGGTCTACAGAGGGAGTTCCAGGACAAAGACACACAGAGAACCTGTCTCAAAAAGCCACAAGTTAAAAGTAAAAATAAAAGAAATAGAGGTTAAAATAAAGCCACATAAAGATGAAAAATACACAGAGAATCTTGATACTGTATGTTATTATGCTCTCTTTGTATTGTTTGAATGCTGAGGAAGGACCAACAGCTGCTAAACGATATTTGCTTATAAATGCTGCTGAATTAATTCAAGATAGGTATTTTGAAAATACCTTGACTTCAAAATTGAAGTCAAAAAATATGTTACTTTGGAGAAGAGATGTTGCTTTTGTTTCCACAACTAGCTTGTGTAAACTTGACATAAAACTAACCAACATATTCCCCATTACCCGTCACTGAAACTATTTCCTCTCAATCATGTGTGTGCCCCCCACACACAAAGTATACTTGGTGCTGCCTATAGTGTATGAGTGTAGGAACATCTCTTTGAGCATGATAACATCTCAGGGGACACATCCCTGAAGAAAAATAATCTTCTAACCCCCAGAACCCATCAGTTACTAATATTTCAGCTAGAAGTAGGATTTCCTGAGTACAGGTCTCTGGCCAATACTGTTTTGCTATGACTCTTACAATATTTCTGCCTGCTTTTCTAAAGTGATTCCTTAGCCTTTGGGGGAGGGTGTATGATGGAGATAGGTATTCCATTTAGAGCCAAGCATTGCATAGTCTCTTGTTCTCTGTATGTTGACCATTTGTGAGTTTCTATATTATTGTCTACTACAAAAAAAAATAGCTTCCTTGTTGAGGATTGAGAGATGTACTAACCTATATGCATAAAGATAAGCCTTTAGGGAGTAGTTTAATACATGGCCATTTAGCAAAATAACAGTGCTAGGTTTTCCCTTAGGAGCTATGACCCAGCCAGCCTCTTGCTTTTTTATTTTTTATTTTTTGATGTTTTTGTTATTGCTGTTGTTTTGTTGTTACTTTGCTTTGTTTATTTGTTTGCTTGTTTTGCCAATTAATGTTACCAGGGATGAATTTCTAAACAAGCAAGAAAGATCTCAAGAAAAGACCTCAAATGAACCCTTTAGTGGTAGGGGGCAGTAGCCAGCAGTAGAAAGAGAAGTGGGTGGGGATGTAATGTTTTACACTCTAGGATGAAGAAGTTTCTAAATAGAGAAGAGGAAGGTGCCTTTCACGTACCAAATAAAAAGTGAAACAATGTTTGTCGTGTTAGGGCTAATCATTAAATGGCAATGTAAAAAAAAAAAAAAAGACTTAGCAAATAATTTGAAAGCCTAATGCACTAATTGCTAACTCCAAAATTATACAAGCTGAGATGGAAGCAGACATTTGTCCTAATTAAAGCCTTTTTTAAAACTTGAGAATCGTTATGAAACTAAAATCCTCTATATTGATCTATAACTGCAACCTGATGATCTCTGCAGCTGGCTCATGAAGAAGGAAAGGCCTCTGTTGGGATAAGATTCCACAGGAAATGTGTTTATATACACGTATGTATTTGTACATACATAAACACACACCCCCAAATGATAGCAAAGAACTGAGACCGTGTTGGACAAAAAGCAGAAAAATTTAAGAAAAGAACTTTATACTAAGATGTGGGGTTTGGAGTAATGCATTTACCTTCTGTTTCCATGCTACACTGCATTGCATAACAACAAAAATAGAAGTGCTAATGGAAGGTGGTTATGGAGGCGCTATAAATGAAGGGATGGAGTAAGGTCAGGGACAGATGTGCATGACTTAGAATTTATTTATGTTTTAAAGTTTCCATACATGTGTTTAGAGTATGATGATCATACTTCTCAATGTGAACCTGTCCTGTTCCCCCTTTTAGTTCTAGCTTTATATCACACACACATACGCGATTTTATATAATTATATCAGATCTAGAAACCACAAATGAGAGAACAGACACAATATTTGTCCTTCTGAGACTAGGGAAGTTCATTTCATATGCTTACCTCTAGGTCAACCCACTTTGTTTCACGGTGTTACTCTTACTTACGGCTGAAAAGTTTCACACTATGTATGTAAACCACATTGTCCTTATCCAGGCCTCAGTGGACAGCTATGTGTATATGTTAATGTGTTCTCCCACTGATTTATGAACAACCAGGCATCAAAACCATGGACTCAGATGCCAGAGAATTGGACTTAGCAATATAAGCAAATATGTTATTTTTTATTTTTAAGCCATCATTTGCAGAGTATTTGCTATTTATAGCAAATGAATTTTTATTTTGTTTTAAACTCAGTTTGATCAGATAGACAATGGAAAGATATTAACGGCAATGAAATAAAGGAAAATGTATAATTATTTCACTACCTCCAAAATGATGCCCTAAAAGATGGCTCAAATATTATAATCTCTGTGTGTATTAATTCTTGGTATTATTTATCTACAAAACTATAAATATAAAATAAATCATAATATTTCAAATGGATGAAACTCCTACTATTTTTAATGAACAGAAATGCCCTAGATTAACGACAAATTTAATTATGGATGAGAAGACAATCTCTTTTAGAAATATGAAGAGTCCCACATGTCACTAATCCTCTAAGCAAAGAGATGATGATAATATGTTCTGGTGACATATGCCCATTTCAGCATCTGGCATTTCTCTATATAAGTAAGTGTCATCCTCTCAAATAACCTCCTGTTCCTTCTTGATGGACTCAACCAAAGTTTCCAGCAACCCACATGAGCTCATTATTGAAAAACATACAAAGAATATCATTATATATATTGAAAAGTAGCAAACTTTTCATATTCTATTATTTCACATACTCTATTTTCTATTCTTCATGAGACCTACGCCTATCTGCCTGTGATGATAAAAAAAATCCATTCAAAGATGTTCACACCAAATTTCTAAAACATGGATTACAAATGTGAGAACTGAGAAGTTTTATTTTATTTGTACTGGGGCTTGAATCCAGGGGCTCAACAGACCATATAAGGACTTTATCACTGATCTGTATCCCAAATCCTCCTCCTCAGGGGATGAAAAGGTGTGAGAATGGAGGAGCAGAGGTTGAAGTGAAGATATTTTTGAAAGAAAGACTTGAGCCAAGGAATAGAAATAGCCTTAAAAACTGGAAAAGACAGGGAATTTCCTGAAAGAACACCTACCCAAGGCTCACTTTTAGATCTCTGATTTAGGAAACTCCCAGACAATAACATCTGTTTGAAGTCACTAAATTGTAACAATTTATCATAGCAGAAGGAGACTAATTCACAATTGATGTCCAAAAGCTGCATGCTAAACAAAGACATCCAGTCCTCCCTTTGAGGTTCTTTGCTTCCTGTGAAGTCTTGGGGAGTCCCTGCGGTGAGGGGACCTATCTGTGCATACAAACTATGTGTTCTTACAGGAGTCCTGCTCTTTCTCCACCGTGCATTGTGCTCTGATAAAGCTCTGTCCTTTGTAACTGTCTCATCTACCCAGCATTTTGAGCTAGCACCAGAAGTTGCCTCTGCTTCTGATACCTGCCACATCAGCACAGATTTGTGATCTTCTGAAACACCCTCATCATTGCAGTCCAAGTTCTGACATGGGAATTTTCACGCAGTGTATTGCAAGATATAACATTGCTAGATTAACATTTAACTGGTTCTTAGAGGGGATTCTTCTTAGATCATCGGATTGCATGCCAGTTTTATCAGGAACTTTCAGTGTGCCTAACAAAAGGCTAACACCTTAATTACCTCACCACATATCTCAGCTACAGAATCAAATTAATCTAAACCTTGAGCATGTTATCAAAATGTAGACTCCTTAATCTTACATTCTTAGTCATGCAAACAAAATTCTTGCTCCACCTTCTCTGAAGCTCATCTCTCAAGTCTTCATTTCTCTTCCCAAACTGGCTTCTTTCCAAGACTGAATGGCAGTGTAATTTGTAGTATCCTCCAGAAATATTACCCCAGTCAATAATACAAGACTGTATGGAAACCTAAAGGATAATTATAACACAACAATCTAACACCAGTAAAATAGATTTGGGCACAGTTTTGGGTTTATTCCTTTATTCAAAACCTTCCCAATTACAATCACTCTTTCAGTTTTCAATATTTATCAAAGTCTGGGTAGGTCAATAATAACTAACAGCTTACATAGAGCAATAGTGTAATCAATTAATCTAAGCCTAGTTTACCAACAGCGTGTTAATATTCTGTTAATTATTATCATTTTTATTTACTTTTCCAAAACTTGAAATCATTTAGATAGATGATGTTAAAGTATAGTGGACATAAAGCAAACTGAATGTGTTTAAAGTATATAATCATAAAATTTGGTGTAATAAAATCAGAACAGCAAATATGAGCTTTATTTTAATTTTTGTAATCTCTCTCTGCTATCCCTCCCTAGTTTCCTAAGCCCAATTCCAGCTGGCCTATATTTTTGTAGAGTAGCATATATTTTTGATAATCTCATGTAAATGGAATCATACTATACATAGTTGTTTTGTTTTTATATGCTTCGTTTAAAAGCTATTGTGACATACATCATCTTACATTATATGTGTGTGTGTGTCTTTTTCACATTTGGATATGGTATGGGCATGGACATGTCAAACATGCATGTCTTATCTGTGTGTATATATATATATGTATATGTATATATATATATATATCTCAACCCTAAATGTCCCATCCTCATAGCTAAGGCTTGAATATATCTAACAAGGGCAGGGTCAGAATGAAGGAAGGACAGACATAGATATTATGTACAGAAAATCTGGAATTAGGTGGAGCATGGACACTTTTATGGAGTAACACAGACTGCACCGCAACCCGGAGTCTCAGAACATTCATTACATATAGCACAGGGGGAGGTGTTGGCTAGGTTTGGTAGGAGGTCTCTGTTGGAGCAGTCTCAGGATGGAGACCTCTAGGAGGAATCCGCAGTTGTTAGTTTTTGCACAAACTGGTCAATCTTTTGTAAACACTCACACTTGAACACGCTATTAACATTTGCAGTTGGACAAGAAGAAGACATTGTGGTCCCTCTGAGCCTCATTCCCAGGGGCAACAGCAAAACGTTGCTAAATCCCTTGGGCCTAAGACATGGGTCCTTGACATGGCCATGTCCATACCAATAATAAACATCGCTTCATCCACTCTTTATGCATCTACTCAGGGCTTCCTTCACTCTCCACACCTAAAGGAATTTTTTTTTTCTCTCTAAGGAAGTGACTCTACATTTCAGTGAAAATCAGCTGAATTCACATGTGGTGTACTGTTCCTGGACTCCCTGCTCTTATGTTTCATTGATTTATTTCTCAGCCTTGACGCAACTGCCTCACTATTTTGATTATTATCATTTTATAAGTCTTGAAATCAGACAGTTTGAATCTTGTAATTTTGTTTTATTTTTTCAAAAGAATTGAATAATCCAGGTCCTTTGTATTTCATATAGATTTTAGAAACATGTTAATTCCATGAATTTAGAAACTTGTTAATTCCATGAATGTTTCGCTGGTGTCTGGTTTTGTTTGCTGATACAGTCCAAGTTTCCCTTAGGCTCATGATACTCCTGCCTCAGCCTCTGGAGTTTTGGGATGACAGATGTATACCATCATGCCTGAATTTTCTGAGATTGTAATTGGGACCATATTAACTCATAATATACCTGGATGGAATCACTATTTTAATAATATTAAGCTTTTCATTCATGGCCATGACATATCTTTTTTGCTTTAAGTAATTTCAATTTTTGATGTGAAATTTATTTGTATAAGCGCATTAGATAAAAAGATTTGAATTCAAAATTAAAACAATATTTTCCCAATTGTTCCCTTCAGATCCAGAACTAGGAAATCAACTGTATAGATGGTTGGTTATTTAATTAGTATCTAAATATTCTTCTCCACATACATGGTTGATTGCGGCTGACCTCAGAAATGCAGTCACTGCAGGAGGACAAAGACCTTACTGACATTATTTTTCTCAAGATCATAGATATACCACGGAGAATGCAACAAACATACAGAATGAGTTTCAGGGTAGCATGAGCAAAATAGCATGACATTGTCTCAAAGAGAAGGAGGGATAGAAACTGAAATACAAGGTGAGCTCTTTGTGCTTTAAGGCAGGCTAGTCAACAAAGCAAAAAGTAAGGAAAGAAGCCTAATTACCCTCACCTTCTCTTCCCATGAGGGTACTGCCTTTAAGAAGCATGTCCTCATAAGTGCTAAGTCCTTGCAAGTCTGACCAATCAGATGAGTCATTGTTTCAGTGGGCTTCAATAAAAGAGAAGATAAAGAACCAAAAGGAATTCAGCATTACCCTCTCCTAGGAATATGAACTGTTTTCTAATATCTACAAGGCAACTGATGTTGTCTCTCACACTTGGGCCTCCTCAAAATTCTGCTCGATTTGTAAAATACTTGCACTGAATTTGTAATGGAGAAATGTAAAGGAATAGGAATGAGATGAGATAAAAATAGTATTGGAGGGATATTTTTAAAGACATCAACATATGAATATCAGGGGATGGAAAGATGACTCAGTAGTTAAGAGTGCAGTACTGCTGTTGGAGAAGACCTAAATTCAATGTCCAGCATCCATATCCAAAGGCTCACAATCACCTATAACTTCACCTTGAGGGAAATCTGATGCCCTCTTCTGGCCACTAAGAGCACTGCATTCACATGAACAAATTTGCATGTTTTGGGCTAAGAGTGCATGAGTGTGCATGTGCACAAATGCATTTAAAAAATTTAAAACTATATGAGAATATGCTTTTAAACTTAAGATTTAGCCTCATCCTATTTTTCACTGATTTGGGAATAAAAGGTAATAGTGAGGATTGTATTCTGATTTACAGATCCTTAATTGATTAGTATTTTTCTCACTGAGTTTTTATTTGGATTTAATGAGAGGATTTGACAGTTTACAAGAAATATATATTCAGCCTAGAAAACACTTAAAAATATTATTGTTCATTCTTTCAGAAAATGCTAGAAAGGAGCCAAAACATTAAGGGTCTGTTGTATTTATAGCAAGATTGCAAGTATAAGAGAACTGGCCATTGGATTCCTTACTAGAAATGCTCTGGGTTGTCCCTAATTGCCAGTAATAATTTCCTTCAATTTTAACATAAACAACTTTGAAGTTACATACTCTACCAGTGCATTTTCATTCTGTCTTTGATTGACTCTACAGGTGTCACGTCAACACCTTCGATTCCCCATAGTGATGCTTTTCATTTTATAAAGTGTGTACCCAAGTTGTGTATTTTGGACTGTTCAGCTATAATCTCTACACTACTTGTTAGTAACGATAAGACCTAAGGTCAATAGTGACTCTGAGATTGTTTTATAAGATATCATCTCACAGAGACCTGAGATAGTGGCTCAAATGTGTGCCCTCCAAAATTGATCATCAATGTACTTGTATGAGAGTTAGGCCTTTGGAGGAGTAATAAGTCATAAGGATTCTACCTTCGTGAATGGAAGGGTTTACCATACAAAGGATCAAGAGAAAGTAGTTTAACATGTTTTGCCCTTCCATCTCTTGTTATGTAAGGGAATAGAAAGAGGCTTCCCTCCAAATATGGAACACCCTAACCTTGGCCTTCTCTCAGTCTCCAGGATTGTAAGAAATTATTTATAAATTCTGTGGGCTGTGTTATTTTGTGAAAGCATCACAAATGGACTAAGACAGGATGTAAATGGTTACTAATTGAGATAATTCATACTAGGGACTCATCAATGCATGGTCTATAGAAATTAATCAATACATATTTAAGCTAAGAGAGTCAAGAATTTATTTTTTGAAAATACATTGTAACCAAAGAAAGAATAAACTTTTGCAGTGGTAAAGCCAGGTTTAATTAGGAAAGAAAGGGAATAATTATTATTTACCATCATTGGCTCTAATGCAAAATGCAGATGAAGGCACAGCCTCTAAGCTTTTGAAAAAATCCATTATGCTTTCCAATTTAAAAATCACAACACTTACTACAGTGCTGATATATGTAAGTCAGTAAATTGATATTTGCACAGTCCGTTAATAAATGAATGGACCGGAATGGACTGTGGTCACCTTGTCGGGACTCCCAGAGAGAAAGCTTTCCTGTTGGCAGTAAACCAGCTTGGAAGTATAGAAGGTGGGTCGCTGTCCGCGGTACTGAACTCGCCCTATGTCGGATCTGTTCTTGTTTGGCAAACTGCTTGCTTCTCTCTCCACTCCAAAATCCCTTTCGTGCAGTCTACTTTCAAGACACGGAGACAAACACTCCCCCATATGTTTCCCAAATGGGCTAATTCTAACCATCTCTGAATCTTTTAATGTTCTCAAGTCTCAATGCCTTTCCTGCTGAGCCTCAAAGTTCTCTACCTAAAAAATCATGGATTTATTTCATCTGAGCCTTGATTTTTAATGTGTTGGCCACCTGGAGTCCTTGGCTGTCATCTCAGAGAGGGGGAAAAAAATCCTCGGCCACACCTCCTTCTTAAAGAGTAGGCAAGTCTGCCAGCGGTTCTTTTTTAGAATCCCCGGAGGCAGCAGAACCGCACACTCTGGCTCCTGTAGTCAGCCAGCAGCTTCCTTTTCTCTCTCAGCACCCCCTTCACCCCGCCGCCCCACTTCCCAGTACAAAGAATCTTCAGACTCCCTAGACCCCGTTCAAGAATCAGGGGAGCCCTCTGGTGTAACTACTTTGGCGCTTATGCCGCACCCTTAGATGCCACACAGTCTGGATGCCTCACTCACTGTGTTCACTGGATCTACTGTGCAGACAAACAACACGCCCCCCCCACCTCCTTCCTTTCCACTTGTCTACTCTTTATGTGCTTATTGGACCGAGGCTTACAGTGAAATGGCTTCTAAGCATCAGAAATCTAAAAGTACAAAAATATTCCATGCGGGTTGTGCGTGTGTTGTTGTGTGTGTCCATCCGCGTTTATGCAAAACCTCCCAACGTCACACTTTGGTATCCGGACAAGCGTCTCGAGAAATCCCAGATCTTTTCAGGAATTCCCTCTACCCTGCCTTCTTCTTTAGTACCCTAAAAGAGGTAGGTCTGGGGCTTTCGCCAAACTCCTGCAGTGATAGCCGCACACAAATCTGCTGCAGTTTTTCCTCCCCCTGTTCGCTCCCAGTCCTTTTAGGCGGAACAGTCTGGAGGGCAGGGTTTCCCTGCATTTACCCTGTATCCGCACTGCATTCCCAGGCAGCCTTTCCCGGGATAGACCTTCTGCAGACCCACTGGCTCAGGTTCCGCCTGGGTAGTGGGTGGTGCTCTCGCCACCCCCTCCTTCCCTTGGGACTCGGGAGAGCTGCGCGCTGGGCAAGAGTGCGCGCGCGCGCGGGCTTGCTGGGGAAATCTCCTTCCCAGAAAGCCGCTGAGAGTCGCTGACCGAGAGTATCCCGGGGCCCTGCAAAACCCACCAAAGTGTTAGACAGCTTCCCTAAAGAAAAACAGCGAATGAAAAACAAAAAGGGAAACCCGTTTCCCCTGAGGCCTGGGTTTCCGATGGTATCAGATCCTCGAGTAGCTGATCTGGTAGGGTCGCGCTTGGCCGCCGCTGGAACCCGGACTTAGAGCGACAGTTGCGAGAGGAGGGAGGTGAGGGACTTGCGGGCAGGAGTTGCACCTGATCTGGGAACCTGCAAAGAGAACTGTGGGGTAAGTAGCCTTTTTCTGGCATTCGAACAGGAAGGGGGAAAGAGGGAGGAGGGGGCAGGAGCGGGACGAAAAGGAGAGGCCGGGGAATGGATTATGAAAGAAAAAAAAATCCTTCAAATTCCTCTGCAGAGGGAGCGCAATCCTCTAAGGATGAGTCCCGCTCGGCTTTCTGTGCGGAACGAGCAGCAGCGAAGTTCTTTTAAAGAGAAAAGAAACTCCAAGCTCCTGGAAGGGAACCGGGGCGCCGGGCTGGGTGGAGCTCCAAGGCTGGCGCCTAGGGTCCCAGCCGAGGCAGCGGCCACGGTGGCCTGTAGTGCTGACGCCGGGCTGCTGCTCCTTATGGCCTCGCCGCCCCACCCGGAACGGACTTTTGCCTCCGCCCCTCGGTGCCTAGCGGCCCGACTGACGTGGGGACTCCGGGTGGCGGCGCAAACGCTCACCTGGCCGAGCCTTCTCCCCCTCCTCCTCCTGCTCCCGCCCCCACCTGCCCTCCTCCTCTCCGAGTGGGAAAGCGTCGGGATCCGTAGGCGAGGAAATAACGACCCCTGCAGTTGCATTGCGGAAAATCTCGGCGGCGGCGCTAGTTGCGGGCAATGGAAGCAAGGCAACTGCGGGGTCTGGGGAGCCCTGGAAAATAGCAGAAAAGCAGAAAGCGCGCGTGCAACATGGGGAGTCAGTGAACCCCTCGACGCGTCACTGTCCCGGGAGCCCAGCCTCGGGCTCGGCGTCCTGAAAGCATTGCCCGAACCAGGCTCGGAGGCGGCAAGAGGCGTGCGGACTTAGGGAGCAGGGAGGGTCAAACAGAGGCTGCTGGTGGCCGGTGTTTCCGGGCAATAATCTCCGCTTCTCTTTCTTTCTCCGTGTGCCGTGTCTGCTCCTCTCTCCCCACCCTCCGGAAGCAGGAGAACCGGCCAGATCGGAGCCAGTCACCATCTTCTGACCATGCCCCGTTGAAGGGGGCAGACTTCGAGGGCAACTTGTCGCGGACTACCTGGGTTCAACTATCATCCGGGAAGAGGCCGAGAGCCCGGAACTGCACTACTCGGCCCGGTGGGGGGCTGTTGTCTATGTCTTCTTGGGGCGCCCAGCGGATCGGGGTCTCGGTTTTGCAGGAAGAACCCAGAGCTGGTGGCTTCAGGTGGCTGATACCGCCACCACCGCGGTCGCTGCAAGTGCTCTTTCCACCGTTGGTGAGAGGAGTAGAGAGGCAAAAGCAGGGAGACCTCCGAGGCAAAGAGGCATTGGACATGTGTCAGCACATCTGGGGAGCACATCCGAAGAGCCCGAGGGGAGATTTGCCGAAACAATTCAAACTGCGTTATTGATCTTGGGGGTGACTGCCCCTGGCCGGCTGTCGGGTGGGAGCGCGAGTGTGCGCTCTCTGGAGAGTGTGTGCGTGTGTGTATGTGTGTGCCGTGTCGGGCTCCCCCTTTCCCCCCTGTTTTCCCGTCGAGTGATGCACCTGGAATGAGAATCAGAGGATGGAAATAGTCTGGGAGGTGCTTTTTCTTCTTCAAGCCAATTTCATCGTCTGCATATCAGGTACGGGACGTGCTGGTGTCATGGGCGGGTGGTGTGTTCTGTGGTGATATTTGAAATGTATGAGGTTTTATCCTGTGTAGACTTAGGGCGGGAAGTGAGGAGGTGGCACAGCCCTTTTCGTTCTGTGGCTTGGCTGTCTTTGGAATCAAAAACCTCCTAAGCCCAAGGGTGTGTGCATGGGTCTCTCTCTCTCTCTCTCTCTCTCTCTCTCTCTCTCTCTCTCTCTCTCTCTCTCTCTCTCTCTGTGTGTGTGTGTGTGTGTGTGTGTGTGTGTGTGTGTGTGTGTGTGTGTGCTTGTGTGTAGGTGTGCTGCTGTGGGCAAGATCTCTGAGGCGTCCTGGAAGGGAGAAGGGATGGAGCCTGAAAAAGAAGAGGCAGATGGGTGTTGATTTTCAACTGCTTTTCTGGCTGAGAACTCTGGCGCCGAAATCTGAGCCTCGGCACCCCCACCCCCAACCCCAACCCCTGGCTTCCAAAGTTCCCAAACTCAGTGGTTTCTGGCTGGCAAAATGGATGCTGAGCCTTGCTCTGGTATCTAGGCACTTTAAAGAGCCTACGGGAAGATGCGGGACTGAGGAATGCCAGGAGAGACTGGAGTGATGTGGAAGACCTCTCTGCCTTCCCCAGATGTTGAAAAATGTATTGAGGTGTTTGAAATCCAGTGGCACCCCAAACACACCTGAAGCAATACAGTATTAGAAATGCTGCTGTAGATTAAAGTCTTAATTCCCAGTAGCAAGGATGTGCTGGCTCAGTTGCTGATCACAGGCTACTTGTGCCAGCGTTTTTTGTTTTTTGTTTTGTTTTTGTTTGTTTGTTTGTTTTTAATGAAAATACAGGGTGTTGAAGTATCTGGGGTAGGGCTTGTGCCTGCCTGTTTCTGAGTATTGTGTGTTGGGGGGAACTGTCATTTCCATGATATGTGCTTCTTGGTGCGGGAATTTAGGGTTGGAGGGAACTGTGTCCTTTGGCTCCTCCCACTGACCAGCACCCACTCCATTTCCCTTGCACCTGTCATTTAAGCACTCAGGGTGTAGCCCATTTGCAGTTCTCCCCTCTGCCTGCATTCCCTCTGCAGAATTAGGTACTGAGCCAACTTCCCATGAAGTCTCCATAGGTAGATGAGCAGGAACCCTGCCTCTGAGCAGACACACTTGAGCAGCAGTGGAGTAAGGCAGGTTTCCTGCCTTCTCCTTAAGCCCTTGACAGTCTCCTCCCCCTAAATCAGACTATCAAAAACCCTTGTGTGTTTTCTTTACTTTGGACCCAGTTCTAAATACTGCTGTTTAATTTCAATCTTCTCTAAAGATGGAATGGGAATCTGTTATGTGAAATCATATTTGGGGCTTGGCCTCCCTACTAAGAAACATGTCACCTTAGTGAGTTCTATTCACATAGCAGACAAGGGAAGTCTGGGGTCACTCCCCCACACACAATAGAAATTCTCTTATTCTATTGTGTGTCTTCCAGTATAAATATTGAAGTGACTCGTGAGGGTTTGTGAGTCCTATGCCAGGGGTAGCCTGGGTGGCATCTCATAAGACCAGATTATACACCTTTTACTGTATCTCTCCCTCCCTCTTTCTCTTTCCTACCTCTCTCTAGCATCATAAATCATTTTCAGAAGAGCCATCTAAGTTCTTGTAAGATTGGGAAAAGTCTAACATTCGTTGAGGAGCTGGGCTTCTTTAAGCATTCTATTAGTCTCAGTCTGGACCATAATCTTGCCTAGCAATGACATGGGGGTAAGAATCTGAGCAGGAGTCTGTTTTTAGCCTCAGAAAGAGTTATTAGTGGGAGACCTGTCCTGGCTGCATTTGATTTGGTGTGTCAGCAGCTAAATTATTCAGGTAGAAACATGAGGAGGAGGTTTTTTTTTTTCCACTCCAGAAGTGTTATGGAGTGTGTGGCCTTTCACATGTATTCACTAAATAATCACTATTGCAGTGTTATGAGGGGAATAAAAGTGTGAGCAAGATTGGTCGCTATTAGCTAAACAGAAAACTAGGTTACCACTCCAAGTGTTCAGTTAGGATCTGCATTGATTTGCACTTCACGAAGATGTGTAGGCAAAGATGCAGCATTCTAGGTTTTGTATTTACACACCACACATTTGACTTCAAACGCCCATTCTGTCTCTGAAGCCAGGGGGTTTTCCTCCTATCAGCACAACTGTATATCCAGTAAAGTTCATTTATGTCTAAATTATGATTAGTGATATAATCATGACTCACAATTACCATAGTTTAGGGACTTCAACTTTTTTCTCTTCCCATCTGACAGCCAGAGGATGGGCTGGAATGTGATGTACCGAGGTTGAATAATTATGCCTCAGAGAGGACTTAGTGGGTCTTTCATTTCAGTTTCCATGATTTGCAGTTTTAATTTACTCAAGAATGAGTTTTACCGAAAGGAACAGAATCCTCTGATCATAGAATTCACTATCATACATTTTAAAATATAAATGGGGTGGGAGCACTTTTTCACCATCTTAGGGTAGCCACTCTGACCAATAAATGAGTGCTAACCCATATTATATTACCAGACAGTGGAGGATGAGGCACCACTAGGCTTCACTTCATTATTAAGGAGCATAAAGCTGGGAAAGGCCAGTAAAAACCTACAGTATAAACATTTTGCAGGAGGAAAATACTAGTAGCAACTTTGCCTATAGAAGGATTTCACTTGGTAGCTTTTGCTTTGTAACTCAGCATTTTTTTAACCCAAGGTTTCACCTCTCTCTCTCTCTCTCTCTCTCTCTCTCTCTCTCTCTCTCTCTCTCACACACACACACACACACACACACACACACCAAGGTGTTTCCTCTCTGCATTATTTGACTATGTCATATAAAATATAGATACCGGGACTTGGTCTATCTGGTAGTTCTGCTGAAATAATCTGGTTACCGAAAGGACTAAGAGCCATTTGGCCAGGGTTAGCTTGCTGCTGAGTAAGGAGCAGCATGCATATCTTCCACTGGAAGGATTATACCAATTTTGGCAAGTTAGTGACAGCACAACAAGGCTTAAAAAGAAATACCATGGCCTGGGAATTAAATGCAGATCTCATTTGGCTAAAGATGTAAGGTAGCAGGGATCTGTAGAGAGACCAGGGAGGGAAGCACGGGGAAAGAAGGTTGAGAAGGAGAGAAGAAAGGAGGGAGGCAGAGAGAGAAAATAGAATGAGTGTGCTTTCTCTCTGTGCTAGCTAGAGGACCATTCCCTTCCTTCAAAGGCAGCTCAGACCAGCGAGAATGCATACTGAGAATCGGAAGGAGGGCATTTCCTAGTCAAAAGACAGCTGCCTGATTTAATTTGTATGTTGTACTCCACTTCCCTGCTTATGTAACTTCACTATGTGCCAGTTTGTTCATAAGAGCCATAGCCATTTAGTTATGAGACACCATCACACATTGTAAATTTAATATGGATGTTTTGATGTATTCCTTCTTAGAATTTATGTGTGTGGGGGGGCGTGTAATTTTATAGGTCCACAGAGAGTTAGAGAATTCACATTTAGGTCTGAGTAAAAATACCCATATATCATTTAAGTTTTAGTTCAAGACTTCTCTCAAGTTTGATTTTTTTTCTATTTATTGGATTGTCTTTAATTTTGATGTGTCTAACTGGAGGAGTAAAATTATGCTAAATGAATGTTCCTCTTCAAGAACTTGAGAGTAAAAGTTTAATGCAATTATACTGTAAAGTTAGAAATGTGGTAGCACTTGAGTTGGATTTAAATATGTCCATCAAACAAGTGGAATTATTATGTAAGTACCTAAAGCATCTTATAATCATCATTCACTATAAGCAAATACTCCATTTCTAACCTAAACACTAAAATTGTTTTATGTGTAGAAAAGAAATAATAGTAGGATGGAACATTATTATATGGCTTCGATGAGACAGTAAATGCTATTTAATTCTTTTTCACTTAGCATAGTATCTCACACCTAGCAGGCATACACGAATACCAACTATGATTTATTTTCTACCAATGTAGCTGTATGTAGATTTGATTCACATAGCGTAGAACTTCACTTTCTTCCCTGTTGGCTCTATTAAAAGCAAAATGAATCACCAGTCAAGGACTAGGGAGATGGCTCACCTATTAAAGTCCTTGCTTCACAAGCATGACTCCCTGAGTTCAGGTCTTTGGCGCTCCTGTAAAGGCACAGTGGCCTACATTTGTAACTCCCATGCAAGAAAGCAAAACAAGCAGTTCCTCTGAGTTCACAGTTGAGACAGCTTAGCTGAATTAGTGAGCTCCAGGTTCAGGGACAGACCCCGTCTCAGAAAATAAGGTGGAAAGCCAATTAAGAAGGCTACCAATGCTGGACCTCTAACATCCCCACACATGCATATAAGCATGCACGTGCATATGAATACCTACCTACATATCACACACACGCACGCACGCACGCACACATGCTCATCAGCCAGCATATTTTGTAACATACAGTATGAATCCCACTTTCAAGTATGATTTTCAATACAGTATGATTTCCCACTTGGGCAAATCAGCATTGTGTCTTTATCGACTACCTCATAAAAACAAGCAGCATTTGATAGTTTTTAAATTTTCTTTATTTTACGTTCCAACCTCAGTTCTCCCTCCCTTCCCTCCTGCTGCCCCCCTACTCCTTCCCTCCAACTCACCCCCATCCACTCTTCCCAATAGGTAAGGGCTTCCATAGGAAGTCAACAAAGTCTGGCATATTAAGTTGTGCCAGGACTAAGCCCTTCCCCAGCCCTGCATTGAGGTTGAGCATGGCATCCAACCATAGGGAGTGGGCATGGAGTATTAGATTTTAGTGCCTCATCAGGAATGCCCACTACTCATTCCTTTTACTCAATATTAAGTTAGATAAGGCTTGGGAAATCTTAAGTATTAGTCACCGTGTAGCTCTTATTGCCAAGATCAACAGGCTTTCCCACATTCTTCTTATGTTTTATAGATTAGTATAGACTCCTCTTTAAATTTCTTCCAAATTGGAAAACTGTATGTATTCACTATGACTTGAAATAGGATATTCAATTAAATAAAATTGAGCCCCTCTTCAACAGGCTGATTGTGTCATTAGCAATATGATGTCTTTAAATCATTTTCCTGTGTGATGTCATAGTCAATAATGGACAGATAACCATCATCCTAGATGAAAATATCTAAGCAGTGGGAATAGAGAACATTACCAGGTAATAGGAAATACCAAGAGGGGAAGAGAAATGTCCACCTGGAGAAATCTTCCCTTGGGTGAGGAGAGATTGACTGACATATATCTTCTCTTATCACCTGCAATATGTTTTTTGTATTTGGATTTAAGATTTCAGTTCAGAAGAGAACCAAATGCCATATGTCCTTAAAGGAAGACTGTGGATGTCAGAAGGTTCACCCCACAATCCAACCCTACTCTAGTCATCTATATGGTAGAGGCAATTGACTCTACTTCTTATCTCTGGGATCCTCATCTGTCCAACACAATTTTTATTTGCATTGTCTATTTCAAAAAGACTGTTTGAGGCAACATCAGAAATGATAAAGCATCATTCAAGCTTTGCATATGTCAAGTGCTAATATTATTGGATGAGCCAAGATTAAAATGCAGTCAAAAAAGCAAATTGAGAGGTGCACAGAGAATATGGAGTGATATAAAAAGATATGAAAACGCTTAATTGCTTAGACACAATTTTGTATAATGTATTAGTATGTCTAATGGTAGAAAGCAGTAGGAAAGACATCTAAATGTCTAATATATGGTGTAAATACTATAGTTGGGGTGAACAGGACAAAGAAAAAAATGAAAGTATTGGGCTGGTGTTAGAGTTTGGAATAAATGAAATGGACATCACATTAACAAAAGAAAAGCATGAGTGAGTGGATGATCAGCAGGACTGCAACAAAAGAAATACAAGATTTGCTTTGAGAGACACTAGAATGTCAGGAAGAGCCTTCTTATGGACCTAAAATACTAGAAAGTACCACATGGAAATACAGTTTGGGGTTCTTTTATGTGATGTTAATGCTATATAGCATCACATTAATTCAATGAATTGAAATCATTTCATACTTGTTCACAATTCTAATTGCCTTGGGTCTCAAGTTAGTGTTGACCGCTTCCAGTTACTGCTGTACTTGTCATAGTTTGTACTCATTTGAGAGGTTTATGATAGGGAGGGAATTGAACTTTCTCACTTGTATGAAGAAATACGTAGTTGACATTACTTGGGGTTATCGTTGCAACAAGGAAACTATAAGGATAATGAAGCAGGTTTGGATGAATAATAATATCTGGAGTATAATAACTAAAGGCCAAAACCAAATCCAGCTGGACCAGGACTGAACAAACATGTGATCAAACTGGCTCTCTGAATGTGGTTGCTAATGGGGGAAGACTGAGAAGCCATCAATAATGGCACTGGGACCTGTCTCTTATGCATGTATTGGCTTTTTGGGACCCTAGTCTATTTGGATGCACACCTTCCTAGGCTGGGTTGGAGGGGGGAGGTCCTTGGATTTCCCACAGGTCAGGGTACCCTGCCCTCTCTTAAGGATGGAGGAGGACGGAGGAGGGTTAGTGGGAGAGTGGGAGGGGAATGGGAGAAAGGGAGGAAGTGTAAATTTTTGAATGAAAAACAAAGAAAGAACAATATAGGCTATGGAACAAACACAAGCCAACACGTGAAGTACGAGTTTGTCAGTCACTCTCTGGTAGGTCATTATGTACTAGTATTGGAGAAATAAAGTAGACTCAGTAGGCTTTCCTCTCCTCATCCTTAAAGTGAAGATTGAAGAAACTCACATACAATCTTCCCTTATGCCTGGAATACAGTAGTTGCGTAGTGAATTGAAGCTATCCCCCACAAATAACTATACTTCATTGTGACTGATATCAATAATAACCATTGCTACTAATATTGGCAATGGTTTTTGTAAATGCCAAGTAGTTCTTAAGCTATGTTCTCTGTTCAATAGCATTTACATATGCATATATAACATATATTACTGATAGATTATTAGTAGTATATTATTAGTGTATATATATATATAAAACAAAGATGAACAATGTCTGGTTCTGAGTGTTTATAGGACAATGCATTCTGCATGATTGACATTTATAGTATATACTGAAGGTAAAGGAAAAACAGTTAGCTCTTGGTCTATGTAAGCGATGAAGGGAAAGATTTATAAAGATGAAAATATTTGAGGTAGAAAAGTACATGGGATTTCAAAGTAAAGGGCAAGAGGGAAGAGGAAACCCACAAGGAAATAATAATATGTTCATAGCACAAAGCAAAAATGTCAAAAGTGCAGTGAACTGGGCATATGGACTCAAGGGGTTGGAATAATTGACTGGAACTAAGGTTACAAACTAACCTGCACTCTCAGAGAAAGTCTCTCATGCTGAGATGAGATGTTGAGACCTTAGTATTTTTGTTACAAGAAGCTCAAGAAAATGTTGTAATCAATTTTGTTTGTGACTTAATAAAATATGTTTGTATTTTGAATATAGGAAGCAACAGCCTAGAAACTAAGATCCCTCTTCATTTCTTACCACCTTTATTCTTGATGACAGAACCCACAAAATTATCTTTTTTACATCCCAGCCATAGCTACACAGTGAGTCCAAGCCTCAAACAAAATAAACAAACCACCACCACCAACAACAAAAATCCTTTCCTCCAAAGTCAGTTAGACCAGTGTGTCACATTCTGAGTAGCAGGCCAAACAAAGAAGTCATGTCTAGCACTTGGAACCCAGTCTTTCCTTGATTTTTAACCTTTTGTATTTGCATATTAAACAAATGAAAATATATCGATTTTTTATTTGAATAATAATGATTGTACTTGTTAATTAGTTGAAGGCAACGAAGGAAGAACTATCTACACGTGTATTTGTGTACCAGCATTTGAAAGGCAGAGGCAGGTGGATCTCTGTGAGTTCGAGGCCAACCTGGTCCACATAGCAAGTTCCAGGACAGTCAGAGCTGTTACACAGAGAAACCCTGTCTCCAAAAAAAAAAAAAAAAAAAAAAAAAGAATAGCCTTAGGCCACACTGTCAGTGTTGCTCTTGCACAAAACAGATGGACAAGCCACTACCCAATATTCTACAGCAGTTTTTTTTTTTTTTTACCTAACTACACTAACTACACTGTGCATAAATCTTGTTTCCAGTCTATTTTATGCTCACTTTGGAAAACATGTTTATGACCCACCAAATTATATGTCAATTGTACCCTTCCAAGGGTAAAGTTACTATGGAGATGATAGTCAGAAAGACAAACAGACAGACAGAGATACAGATAGATAGATAGATAGATAGATAGATAGATAGATAGATAGATAGATAGATAGATAGATAGATAGAAAAATAGAAAGATAGATATACACAGACCTGAAATGAAAAGAGTGTTCTTTGTCCAACTAATTGCACATAACTTTGTAAACACAAAACTCAATAAACTGTTGAGAGTGCCCTAGTATTTCCAGGCACTTGGAATCAGTCAGAATAAATAAAGTACTGAAATTTTCTTCTAAAAACTTATTAATTACTAAGAGATTGTTCTTAAGGTATTAGCAGTCTATAAAACAATGTGATAAATATTGTAATAAGGATAAAGAAACTAAGAACAGAGAGGGAATATCTGATTTATTTAGCAACTAGAGGGGAAGGGAGAAGGGAGTAGGTACCCTTAGGATGCTTGGACCAAGCCTTAATGTAAAGTGTTGTCTTGAAAGATTTTTTGCTGATAAACCGGGAGGGGTAAGATGGGGCAGTGGTCAAAGGAAACAGCATCTGCAACGCAGAGCAATGAGAGGTCACTGTGAATTCAGTGGGTGTCATAAGGGTAATATTACAACCAGAGAGTGAAGTGTGAGGACAAGGTCAAAATGGAAATGTGTTTAGGAAATATGACTTTGGTAACAGTGACATTTTGTAAATAATGCCAGAGAAGACTGCCCCATGCTATTCTGTGTCAGAAAGGTCTCCATTCGAGACCCAGGAGGGTGTGGTGTCTGATCATTCAATTCAATAGAAACAGACCAGTCAAGGAAATGCTCAAATGCTCATGGCGGTTGTCTAGTCACGCTCCATTTGGCTGAGATCACTAAGCATTTTCCAATGTTGTCTCTCATTCCAGGTGACTTCCCAGGAGCTTTTGAAGAAGCTCACATATAGATTACAGAGTTTAATCTCCTTATGTAGTTTACTGCTAGGCTTCTCTACTTTAGGGAAAACAGCTAGAAGCCTATTGGTCTACCACGGGTCAATGTCTGAGGTATCATCTAATCTGCTTTGCTATTGAACAGTTCCTTGTTTCTTTTCATTTTGCTGTTTTCATCTCAAGTAATTTTAAGCATCACTTAAAAGGATCTCCAGCATGCAGTTTGGGGGAGGATCTTCCAGTCATGAGAAATAGTCTGGGACCACCATAATTGCCCTTTATTAGCAGTATTGGGCTGTTAATAGGGTATCCAGTCTTCGGGGTTGATTACATTTGCATGAAGGAGCCATCAGATGGCAGGGGGACATTATCCATGCTTATGAAGGAGACAGCCTACAAATGTCTTTGCCTCCTGGTCCAGGAAAGGGGACACTTTTGTCACAGCAGATGCAGAATTCATCCTTAGCTCTGTCCAATACTTCATGCCCAGTGGCTAAAGGGGCTGGCAGTAGGAAATGAAGCTTGTGACTTTCAGTTCAGTTTTCCAGAGCCAAGTTTTGCTGGCTTTGCAACACACTTGGCAGTGATGTCAGAGTTGGAATAAACACATTTACTGGAGGATATGAGTCAACATATTTCCATTCTTCTCCTCTTCCCTGTGTCCTCCCTACATACACTGCTACCTTTTACCCTCAGTGAAAATAATCCTGAAGGCAGCACTTAAGGAGCGAGCCCAGCCCTTTCCTCTAAGGTTGGGATTAACAATAAATGACTCCCAGGGCTCCAGAAATCAATGCATAAAGAAGCATATCTGCAGCAGGTGTTTGTTTTGTTTTTCCAGTGTTTAATATGTTTGTCCATCCATAAACAAAAGCTAATGAGAGGATGCCTTTTGTGGGGTTTGCAATGGCCCAAGCATGTGGTAAAATGTAGCAAACAAAAATCTTGTTCTTGGTTTCTGTAGAAAGTCCATGTAATGCTATACAAATATTGCAGTTTGCATTTCTTATTGTCCAGCCTGGTGCCTAGCATTTAGAAGATGCTCAGTAATGAACACATCGATCGATACATGAATGAATAGAAAGGAGTGGTTTATAATTACTTCTTAACTTCATAAGAAAGAAGTAATGCAGTATAGAGAAGAGGCAAATCAAACACTGTATCAGCTATCCTCTTGCTTCTGCTGCAGGTACATTTTCCAGTGTTCAAGGACTGGAACCTTGAACCTGTTGGATGGTTTACTGTTTCTTTCTCACATTGAACTCACAGGCTTTTCTGGACAAACTATTCTTATTTGAGGCAGGCACTCACATTTGCTTAAAATGTGTTCCAGCTGTTTTGGGTTCTGTGACACTATAGTAAAGCCATGAACTTGTTATGAGAAATCCATGTGCATCTATTTAAGGGGTATCAAGGATTTATTAAAACATGAAAGGGGCAAATACACTCATGCATACAGGATATGGTAAATCCAGTTGCAGAGTCCTCAGAAAACTGAAGACCGATCACACTTTGCTTCCCACTACCTGATACGGTCTCCAGCACCCAAGAGAGAGCAACCACCCTCCCTCCTTTTTTATAAGAGGTCATGTAGGCATACAAGAAGCACAACCTCTGTCAGGCCAGACAGCCGAAGGTCATGGACAGAATGAATACCCAATACATGAACTCCTGGATTTGTAGATTAAGTATTGTTTCTTTATCTGTATCCTCTCTGTCCCTGGTAGAGATTGCATGATATACTATGTTTTCCATCATGAGAGAAAGCAGTACACGAGGGAGATCACTGTATTTCAGTTAGAACTTTCCTAGAGTGTTCAAAGGAAAGGAGTCCATCCTTGAGTCTTGATATAGAGAATTACAGGAACCGACTCTGATGGTTATGGCGTTTCCAGACTTATATTTAAAAAAAAAAGTGTTGCTTCTCATGTTATTTTTTTATACTTCCATTTCTAAATACCTGACAAGAGTAACTTAAGGAGGGAGTAGTTTATTTTGTCTCATGGTTCTGGGACACAGTCCGCTCCAGCCAGGATGCCATGGAAACAGGAGTGTGAGGCAACTGGTCCTATTACATCTGCAGCCAGGAACCAGAAAGCAGTCATGCTGGTGCCCGGCTTGCTTCCTCCTTCTTACTGAGTATGAAAATCCAACCCATGGGCCAGTGCTGTCCTTATTCAGGGTGGAACTTTCCCACCTCAATGAACCCAACTTTAAATGCCCCCCCCGCTACGGACACCCCCAGAGGTTTTGCTTCTGGGTGATTCTAAATCTTCTCAAGTCAATAATCAGTATTAGCCATCACATGTGTTCTTTGGCTTTTTGTAAAGAAGAATGATTACTTCTTAAGAGAAAAAAGAACCACCAAGAGTCTTGGACATGAAGTAACCATGTGGAGCTGCTGTTTGAGGTAGACTTCTCCTCCTTCTGTAATTGATCCTAGCAAGTATGTGGAAATGGATTACTTGGAAAATTCCTGTTTTGTTTCCTTGCTATTTTAGTTATAGGAAAAGGGGTAAGTAAGACTCAAAACGTTATTTGTGTTCACTTCTTATCCCAGAAGTACATGTTTAAAAATTGCACTGCTGGTCAGTAAAGTATCTGAGGGCATTCTTGTCCCTGGATATGAATAGTGATGTGTTTTTGCCCATCTAATTCACCACAATAACCCGGCTCTCAGTTGCTGTGATTCAAAACCA
The DNA here is from genome assembly GCA_004026605.1 of Ondatra zibethicus. Lineage (NCBI taxonomy): Eukaryota > Metazoa > Chordata > Mammalia > Rodentia > Cricetidae > Ondatra > Ondatra zibethicus. The sequence goes on along the minus strand of PVIU01003823.1, from coordinate 82,075 downwards.
TATAGAACAAAATACAAAATGGGAAAGCCATTTCTTTCATATCTGTAACAAGTCCTATGCCTGATTTTCCCTTTCGGGGAAGTTCTTTCTGGCTTTTTAGTTTGTATTAGTGCAATGCTATGCCTAAGTGATAACTACCTGCCGTCTTGGGGAAAAGAGTGGGTGTGGTCATTGATGTTCTTTCTCTTGCTTTAGAAATTGCTGGGGCTAGAGTTTGACTGTGTCAAATGAACTGTTGTATTGTGCTACTTTTACAGGTAGGACACATTGAGTGAACTAATGGGTGAATGTTGGGCTAAGCATCTACTATTTAGGCTAATTGTGTATTCAAATGAGATGCTCCTCATTGTGTTGCTTACAAGACAGGGGTTACAGAAGTGTCATGCAGCCACAAAAATGGTTGATGCTGTGACTCACTGGGTGTATTTTAATGCTAATAATGCAGAATGTCAAAAAATTAGGAAAAAATGTTTGTCCCTCTATAGACAAAATTTGTGTTTACCAAAGTTTGAAGGTACATCTTTCCAACATTAATATATATGTACCCTTAAAAACTTTGTATCTCAAGTATTTTCTCCTGTGGCTTCTTTATAGGAAGTCTTTGAATCAGATAAATCCCAAAGTCAGTAGATTAACCCTTCGAAACATCATTTTCACATGAATTGCTCAGCTGGCATCAACATGTATGAGTGGCAGTTTGAGGTCCCCTAGCCTAGCTTTGTGCCTGACAGCAAAGGGCCAAAGGTTTGCCAAACAATTAATTTCTGAATTAGAGTTTTATTGCTGTGAAGAGACTGAATGATCATAGCAACCCTTACAAAGTAAAACATTCGATTGGGGCTGGTTGAGAGTTCATAGGTTTAGCCCATTGTCATCATGGCAGGAAGCAGGACAGCAGACAGAGAGGTAGCTGAGAGTTCTACACCTGGATTGGCACATAGCAGGAAGAGAGAACCACACTGGACCTGATGTGGACTTGTGAAACCCCAAAGCCCACTCACTCCCAGTGACATGCCTCCTCCAACAGGGCCACACCTTCTAATTGTGCATTCCCTGTGAGTCTTCGGGGTCCATTTTCATTCAAACTACCACAATTAGCTGCTATTATTTCTTGCCACATTTTTATAATTATACATCTAAAACAGTGTCTTTCAATAATTATTTTCCATTATTTGGTAACGTGTTGTTTCTAGTTTATACCTTTTTTTGCTAGCTTTTCATATCTATAGATACTTCTGTTGAATTAATTCTTTAAAATAATTCTAACAAATTGTAATTTCTCACTCACAAAATTCTGTCTGGCTTTGTCATGATAACCTGACATGTATGGTTCTAGGTGTACAATAAATCTGCTGAGAGAGAGTGTATAGAGTATAGTGAACTCCCACAGATCATTTTAACAATGATAACCCCTGTCTTGAAAGTTACTTAACCAAAACTGAATATCTCTGATATTAAGATGCTACTATATTTCACAAATCAGACCAGAGACAGGAAACTGTATGTGAGAGTACATGTCTCCCTTGGGTCTAGAAGTCTGAGACTTAGGTAATATTCCTGGTGCCTATTTTTATTAAGTTACTGAGAGTGAAAAAAGAAGCTGGTTTGCAGAAAATACTGTTGGCATCAGAGGTAGGACCTGACATATTTACTGTTAACCTGCTAGTTCTGTGTGGTGGCCTTAGCCATCTACCATCTTAGCGGTTTGTTTGTTTTTTAAATCAGGATCCAGTTCTACCTACTTTGGGCACTGTAGAGTACTAAGAAGATTTTGCATAAAGTTTTGATTGATGCTAAACTTCTCCAGGTCTTAAAACGCCAAAGTAGCAGAATTTAGAGTGTAGAAAGACCTCTCGTGTGTGTGTGTGTGTGTGTGTGTGTGTGTGTGTGTGTGTGTGTGTGTGTGTGTGTGTGTGTGTGTAGGCAGGTGTGGGGGCTATGTGTGTGTGTCTGTGACTGTGTGTATCTGTGTGTGTGTGTGTATGTATGTGTCAATGTGTGTGAATGAAGGCATGTGCATGCCATAACACATGGTGTAGGGGTCAGAGGACAATTTAGAGTATTTGCCCTCACCTTTCACTTTGTTTGAGACAGAGTTTTATTATTATTATTTTATTATTATTATTATTTCTGCTCCATATGCCAGACTAGCTGACCTACAAACCTCAGCTGATTCCCATTCCTCCACCTCCCATCTCCCCATAGGTATACAAGCATTACCGACATGTGTACTGCTTGACCAAACTTGAAGTTGTTCTGGGGACTTGAATCCATGTCCTTGTGCTTATTGTAGCCAGCACTTTTATCCATTGGGCTATTTCCTCAGCCCTAGGCAGAACCGTGAGACTGTCAACAGGAAAGTGACGAGTGACATCTTAGACAGGAAAGTTTCCTGCATGAGATAGACATCATAAGAGAATAGCCTAAACTAGATTTGCAGAATGATGACACTGTAGTCTCTTAGCAAGACCCTGGGTAGTAATCTAAGGGTATATACTATTGATCATTTAAAAAAATTGTTGAAAGCTTCGTATATTAATTTTTGTTTTCTAATTCATTCTCAACTCTGATAATATTGTATGACCTCATCTCTGAGTAAGTCCCATGACCTAATTTGTGACCTGGAGTTGATAGTATCTGTCTGTGATGTTAAGAGAGATTGACATTTAAAAATGGAGCAAGCTGCTTGAGCTATAGATTGCACTTGGTACATTAGTAGCTCTGGCTAATTGTTATGGTGGAAGCTAAAAGGACAAAAGACACATTGGATAAAATATGGAATTTGGCAATATTGTGTAAAACATGGGGATTAAATGAGCCAATGCATGTGAAAGTATTTAGCACAATACCTGTGCATAGCACATATTCAGTTAAGGTTGTTTGGATATGATTCACTTAGGGAAACGAGAATGTTTGGGGAATAGTTTAAAGGTATAAGGAGGGAGGCCAACCATAGTTTTCCCTAGAATAACCTTCAGAGACAGTTTGCTGGGTCTAACCGGCATTTTCCTTTATTTCTTTTTATTTAATGGACACATTTTCATTTTTAACTATGCTTTAAGCCTATCAGGGTTTCTAATGTGTGTGGTCTTGTGTCACCCTGTACAAACCCAGCTTTGGCAGGAGAGGCATAAGCAGAACCCTGGGTCAAAGAAATTTTGTACTGCTTTATCATCATCATCATCATAATCATTATTATATTTAGTAAATGTTAACTTGTTGAATGGAGCAATAAAGAAATCAAGTATCAAATACCAATCCATTTTTTTCAATAGAAAATAGAATAGTTGATCTCACATGCTCGAAAAGTGACTGCTTTATTTTCGTTCATGGCTCAGTCTTGCCGGTTTTCTCTAAGTATTAATTTGTGCACATGGCAACCTTAAACATGTTTTCTTCAGTCGGTTTGCAAATGAAAACATAGCTTTGATTTGTGTTTAATATTCACTTGGGGGAAGGTTTTTAAAATGATAATTAAATGCTGGGCTAGTGCTGGCATTGTGACATGGTTCATTTTTAAATATTAGGTCTGAAAGATTTAGCAAAAAGGCATAAAAGGAAAACCAACAAGAAATAGGACAGATGACAAATGCTGCCTGTGTTGATGTTAAGTAAAGACACAGTAAACTGTGGCCTAAGTATTTCTCTAGGGAGCCTGTTTTAGAGATTTTTCTGAACATTCAGGCTTTGTGTGAGATTCCTCTCCAATCACGTTGGCAGAGGCTGGATTACAACTGAAAGTGCAGAGACTAATGGACTGTTAAGATTAATCCACTAAACCTACTCCTGTTTCCCTTAAATTGATTGAACTTAGGGAAGCTGAAGACAGACCCACACCCACTGTCCTGGTGTTAGATCTGCATGATTTAATGAGTTCCAAGAGCTTTAAAGGATATGCAAGAGTGTAGACCAGGGAACATCCATAGGATGTTATCACCTTGGTAATACATTCTCTTAGCAATTACTTACTAAATCTCAAAGTTGTCTTCCATAATCTTAATTTAAAAAGGAATGTCTTTCACTTGCATAAATCTAAAGTTGATAGTACTGGGGATGGAGAAATGGCTCTGTGGTTAAGAGCATTTATTCCTGTTGCAGAGAACCAAATCAGCTTTCCCTCACTCACTTCAGGTGGCTCAAAAACTACTCGTGATTCCAGAATTCATGGGAATCAGATGCTTGTGGTTTCTATAAGTACCTATACCCCCTCACATGCACATATACTTTATTAAAATTAATAAAAATAATTCTTTAATAGCACCAATATATCTCAACCTTAAATAACTTAAAGTGTTATTATCAGTCAAGTTACTATGAATATTTGGGGTAGTTCTCAAAATCCTGTGACATAAATATATTTTTTATATTCAATGAAATCATGTCCACCAAAAATGTAGATAAAATAGTGTGAAATATATTACATGCACAAATAGGGTATGCCATTGATAAAATCACAATTTTATGGTAATGTAGTGTGCACTTTTGTTGGATGAACTATGATGAAACTCTAAATTTAAAATCTTTTTAAAATGAACACAAAATTGTTATTAATGGATATGAACCTGTGTGTGCAAGAAGTGTGTGAGGCGAGTACTTATGTCATGCCCTCTGTGAAGATCAGAGGGCAATTTTGTGCAGTTAGTTATAAGTTAGTTCTCTCCTGCCTTTGTATGGATAGGTTATAGGGACTGAATTCAGGTCCCTAAGCCTGTGCAACAGGCCCCTTTAAAACCTGAGCCATCTGCCTGTCCCTAAAATCTTTTATTATTAATTCACTCCCCTTGAAAATAATTAGTAGAGGTATAAAAATGAATGAGATGTGGTCATAATATTGGAGACTTTCACTAGGAGAAATTTGACTGTAATTTGGATAGAAATGACTTAGAATTGAGGTTTGAAAATGCTTTGTTTATGCATATACAGAAATATGCTGCAGTGGACTGAAAAGCCATATCATTTGTCCCCAGAGTGATTTTGCAATAAGATTACATCTACACTATGCCACATAGAAGCTGCCAGGCTTTGGGGCAGTTAATTTCTGAATCATCTTAGTTTCCTAATCTATACAATGGGGTTAAAAATAACTGTTTTATGGAGTAACTTTTCATGTGTGTTAAAGGATCTCAAGATAAGATAAGGTGTTCAGTACCATGATCAGACAGATCATGGTTCATAAATGTGCCTGATTTGTAGCTTCATACTGCAGAGAACATGCAGCCACTAGGCTTCTCTGAAGACATGGAGGGTTCTCTGCTTGACTTGTAGGTACCATATTTCTAGAAAAATTCAGTTCCTTCCCCTGCCACCAAAAGAAATAGATGATAGATAGATGATGATAGATGATAGATAGATAGATAGATAGACAGACAGACAGACAGACAGACAGACAGACAGACAGACAGACAGACAGATAGATAGATAGATAGATAGATGATAGAAAAGAAGACAAAAGTAAAAGCATTCACATTCTTAAGAACTTTCTTCCTGTTTGCTAGATCACCATTCTGTGAAAAATATCTGCTTCTGCTTATTCTGGATTTTGTTGTTGTTGTTTAACTTTGTTTTGACACACCTGAACCTCACATGGGCATAGCCCACACATTTCCTAGGGCCAACTAAAGTCTCTTTCTCTCTAAAAGTAGTGATATCTACCTCCTTAATGCTCTGTTGATCTTACCATCTCCAGTAAGCCCATCCCTTGTCTTTCTCCCTGCAGTAGATGAAAGTTCATCTTGATCAGTATATTTCTAAGGGTCGTATGTTTCTTCTCCCAAGTCCCAGTAGAGTCTGCAGATTGAATTTACTTCTCAGTTCAGAACTATACCGTCTCCTACATCTATCCAAGTCTACCTGCTGATTTAAGTTATAGCTCTTTTTCCTTGACTCACCAGATTCTATATAGTCAAGAGATACTATATCACTTGACCTCAGCAAACCATCACCTGGAGCACTGTCTCACTTAATAAAATTATTACATCACAGCTAAGTTCTTATACCATTGGATGGTGTTGCGAAGTTCAACGTTGAGCATATTGTCTGCAGAACTTAAAGTGCTTATTCTCAGGCCCTTGACAGAAAAGGTGTGGGAATTCCCCTTCCATATAGTTGCTACAGAAACAACTGGAGACTTGCAGTATTGATGTCCTGCAGTCTGTTGTGGTGAAGGAGGTATGGAGGAGAAGATCAGGTCAGAGTCATTGAAGTATGTGGTAGAAGCTGTTCACATCATGCTAGAACAAGAAACAGAGAGTGTGTTAGAAATCAGGGACCGGGTAAAACTTACAAAGGTGTGCCCTTAAGGTGTGCCCTTAATAGTCTACCCCTTCTCGCTAGGCTTCTTCTAGTAATTCCACTACCTCCTGAAATGGAGTCAGCCAAGGAAGAAGCATGCAAAATATGAGCTCAAAAGGAACATTTCAGATTCGAACTTTAACAGTAATTGATGAAAATGCTTCCAAGAGATGTAAGAATAAACCCAATACCTGGATAGTCCACTTTCTTCAATAAAGTGTTGGTTGAGTTTTAGATGAAACATTCAAATTTTAGAAAGTTTTTCTTGACTTTAGGAACCTCAGAATGCCATCATTGCGTGCCTACTTTGGCAGACTTTACCTGCCAGAGTGACTTACCAAGCACAAACTAGCATCAGCAATCCAAAAGAGATGTCCTTCTTTCTTCTGTCTTGGATCTATATGCCAGCTTTGTTGTAGGAGGAACTTGGGGTTGCTCTGGTCCTGCCCCCAGCAAGCATTCTGGTGGAAGTCATCCTTCCATGGGTGATGGTTTGTTCTAGGGATGCTAGTTTGGCAGGGAGACAGGCTTTCTGAAACTACTATTGTGCTGTTAGCTTAAAAAAATTAACCCTGGTCTTTTGAGAGTGAAGGTCAGACCACATTTGGAAATAGGAGATTCACCTGGAGAATAAGCACTTTTAGAAATAACAGCCTGAGAAATCAACCCTTTCCCCTGGTGGCCAAGACAGGCCAGACTCACAGCCCAGGCCATGAGCAGTCCCCGAACTTGCACTGAATCAAGTTGAATGAGCTTTTCAGGGCTCTGTGACATGACTATGGCTCTTCCTGAACACACGGGGGAAATCGAAGGCAAGTAGCAGTTGCTTAGGCTGACCATGAAGGGAATGGGTTCTGGCAAGGACTCTCAGCAACCAAAGCCCCTGCCCTCCGAGTCTCAGAATATGCACTGAAATCCTAAAGCAAAAGAGCTTTTAAATCTAAAGCAGAAACTGCCAGATGACAGGCTAATGACCAGAGCCAGCCCAGGGCTTGTTTCCTAAGAAGGAATGAGTGACATCCATTCCAAAATGGTCCTGTAAAAAGAATTAAGTGATGAAAACTACTTAGTGACACATAAATATCTATTTTTAAAAAATTGGAGCTAAATAAAACTTTTCTGTGATGTACCTTTATTTATTTATGCATTTCTTTCATCCATGGCTGCTCTCACAGTGGATTACAATGAAAGGGCCAAGTATTCGGGAAGGAGCCCACGGCTGGAAAAGCCTAAATTATTTGCTGTCAGGTCCTTTACAGAAGAATATTGGCAAGCATTTGCTCTAGAGAATATATAGCAATTAAAACAGTTGCATAGAAGCGTGCTGGAAATAAAATAAAATGCAACTATTTTGTCTTCTGTTTGAGGAGCTTGAAAAAAGAACATGTTCCCTTAGCCACCACCACACTATAAGATATACAACATTCTATCACTCCCAGATTCTCCTATTCTTTTGTACTTTTTTCTTCTTGTATCCTTGCTCTATGATAATCAAGATTCTGATCTCTGTCAGTAGAAACAGTTTTGCAGTGTTCATTTACCAAGCATTTCAGAAGGCTAGGAACTGCTGAGGTAGGACTATGGGGAGGTGTGAAAGCATGAAGTTGATTTTATTCTTCCATTTGATAATTTCTCAATTCACTCTCAACACCCGCTCCAAACAGCCACTTTGCTATAATAGTAGAAGCTAACAGACACTGAACAAAGAGCTCTCTACTTATATCATTAAATCCTTTAACCCTCTGAGGCAGTCCTAACTCATGATCCACTTTGACTGTTAAAGAACACACATTCGTTTCAATGCCCACAGAAGTGACATAGTTTGCACTCAGAGTAATTAAAGGCTAAGTCTGAGCCTACACTCTGCACTCCTTATGATGTGCTAGGCTCTGGGTAAGTGACCTCCTTCTGCACAGCAGCTTTCTACTTTGCAAACTGGGAAATAAAAAATAACTAGTTGATAAAGTTCAAGGGCAGTAGTGGTTCAATCAGCAAAGCATTTACTTTGCAAGTAAAAGAACCTGATTTTGATGCTCAGAAGCCATGTGAGAATGCCAGACACAGGAGAGTATGCTCTTGTAATTCTAGTGCTAGGGAAGTGGAATCAGACTTCCGGACCTTGCTGATCAACTATCCTACTACTTGGTGAGTCCCAGGCCAATGAAGGACCCTGTCAGGAAAGCAAGGTGAATGGCATTCCTAAGGAACCACATCCAAGGTTGACCTCTGGCCTCTACATTTATATGCCTACATGTTCATGTGTGCCTCCCCCATATATACATATTCACACACATAAAGTACAAGTAGATGGCCATTTCACTGATGTTGAGAGGAGAGAGAGATGCCTAGTTTAATTTAACAAAAGGCATGTGTCTTTTAAAGGTTAAGCTAAGATTTGACCTCTGTTTTATCTGAATCTATAGTCTGAGATTTGTTACTATGTCACAATTGATCCCATGTTTCCTACAAGTTGACTTGTGGGGAGCATCAACATTTTATAGAAGAGTGAATCTCAAACAGGTAAAATAACTGGTCCAATCATTCAGCTACTGATTTCTAGAGTCAGAGTTTGAGCCAAGCTCTTTTTAGAACATTTGTGTGCTTATTTACTTGACAATTTCATGCATGCATATAGTGAATTTTAGTCCTATTTTCACCCCTGTTGGTCATGCACACTTCCACAGAACCTCTTCTTCTTCCCCACAAACTCCTCCTTTTACAGGGATGTTTCCTGGGCTGTGGGTGACTTCTCAGAGGCTACACCACGGAGGAAAAATGCACCACCTTTCCCAGCAAGCACTAACTATCAGAAGCCCCCCCTGGAAGAGATCGGACATCATGAGCTCCTCTCCCATCGGATCAAATTTTTGAACAAATAGAAAACATAAGCATAGGTTGTAATACATTTAGATTTTTTAGAAATTTTGTATTGTTTTTATTGAGCTATACATTTTTTTCTCCTCCCCTCTCTTCTTCCCCTCTCCACTTTTACCCTCTCCCCTGACCACCACGCTCCCAATTTACTCAGGGGACCTTGTCTTTTTCTCCTTATGTAGTTCAATGTATGTCTCTCTTAAGGCTCTCTTTGTTGTCTAGGTTCTCTGGGGTTGTGAACTGTAGGCCATTTTTTCTTTATTTTATGTCTAAAAACCACTTATGAGTGAGTACATATTATATATGTCTTTCTGGGCCTGGGTTACCTTACTCAATATGGTTTTTCCTGGGTCAATCCATTTGCCTACAATTTTCAAGATCTTTTAAAGCTGAGTAACACTCCATTGTTTAAATGTACCACTTTTTCTTTATCCATTCTTCGGTTGAGGGGTATCTAAGTTGTTTCCAGGCTCTAGCTATTACAAATAATGCTGTTATGAACATAGTTGAACACATGCCCTTGTGATATGATTGGGCTTCCTTTGGGTATATACCCAAAAGTGATATTGCTGGGTCTTGAGAGGGATTGTTTCCTAATTTTCTGAGAAATCACCATAGTGATTTCCAAAGTGACTATACAAGTTTGCACTCCCACCAGCAATGGAGGAGTGCTCCCTTTACCCCACATTCTCTCCAACATAAGCTGCCATCAGTGTTTTTGATCTTGGCCATTCTGACAGGTGTAAGATGGTATCTCAAAGTTGTTTTGATTTGCATTTCTCTGATGGCTAAGGATGTTGAACATTTCCTTAAGTGTCTTTCAGCCATTTGTTTAGGTCTGTGCCTCATATTTTATTGGATTATTTGTTCTTTTGATGTCAAGTTTCTTGAGTTCTTTGTATTTTTTGGCTATCAGTCCTCTGTCCAATGTGGGGTTAGTGAAGATCTTTTCCCATTCTGTAGGCTTCCATTTTGTCTTGATGACCATGTCATTTGTTTTACAGAAGCTTCTCAGTTTCAGGAGATCCTATTTATTAATGTATTAATCTCTCAGTGCCTGTGCTACTGTGGTTATATTTAGGAAATGATATCCTGTGTCAACGCACTCAAGTGTAGTTCCTACTTTCTCTTCTATGAGGTTCAGTGTGGTTTGTTTAATGTTGAGGTCTTTGATCCATTCAGACTTGAGTTTTGTGCATGGTGATAGATATGTATCTATTTTCATTCTTCTACATGTTGATATCCAGTTATGCCAGCACCATTTGTTGAATATGCTTTCTTTTTTCCATTTTATATTTTTAGCTTTTTTGTCAAAAATCACATGTTCATAGGTGTGTGGCTTGATATCCAGATCTTCAATTTTGTTCCATTGGTCCTCCTGTCTGTTTTTATGCCAATACCAGGCTGTTTTCATTAATGCAATTCTATAGTAGAGTGTGAAGTCAGGCATGGTGATGCCTCCAGAAATCCCTTTATTGTATGCCACACCCACAGAAGATTCAAAACTCAATCGTGTGTTTGTCTGTCAGTCATCACTGAACCTCAGCTTTCCTGAGTACCTTCGCCCTTATTCTCCCTCAGTCTGAGATTTTCCCACAGCTGGTCTGTGGCAACTGTACAGGATTGTTTTGGCTATCCTGCATTTTTTTTTGCTTTTCCATATGAAATTGAGTATTGTTCTTTTGAGATCTGTGAAGAATTTTGCTAGGATTTTGATGGGCATTGCGTTGAATCTATAGATTGCTTTTGGTAAATTGCCATTTTTGCTATGTTAATCATACCTACCCAAGAGCATGGGAGATCTTTCCATTTTCTAGTGTCTTCTTCAATTTCTTTCTTCAAAGGTTTAAATTTCTTTTCATACAAGCCTTTCATTTGTTTGGTTAAATTTACCCCAAGAAATTTTATGTTATTTGTGACTATTGTGAAGGGTGATGTTTCACTGATTTCTTTCTCACCCTGTCTATCCTCTATATAAAGGAGGGCTACTGAATGTTTTTAGTTAATCTTGTATCTTCCCACATTACTAAAGGTGTTTATGAGTTGTAGGGGTTCCCTAGTAGAATTTTTGGGGGAGCTTACCTGCGAACTCTAAAATACTCAGGAATGAGTATGGCAGAGGCAACAAAATGGTGTAAGCTTTAGCTTTCTAAACTATTGGACATCTCAAGACTATTCTATCTTCTACAAACAACTAGTATTTGTAATAAGTCTTCAAAATACAGTAGGGGAGGTGCGTCCATCTTGACCAGCACCACTAATTAAAAAATCTCCTTATTTTTCCATAAACGGTATTCTATGTTTGTCTGTTTAGCCCGAGATGAAAATCGAAGCCTTCAAAGAGAGTCCCTTGAAATATTTCTTTTCTTTTCTTTCTGGTGTACTTACCACTAAAAAAATTGTTGTAGTCTACACACTGTTATTTTTAATGACTCAATTTTATGTTGTTATAGTCTTTTCACTAAGTGTACGGCTCCCAAATTATTGTTCATGGTCCAGTTTTCTGAGTATATTCCATTGCCCTCTCTGTAGATAAAAGAAAGGGTGTTATATCTATAGGCCCTGTGATTACCATAATCTCTTCAAGTTGAGTATAAGTAGAAATTAAATTCATTGTGCCATTTGAGATGAACCTAAGGGAGGGTCAAAGGATTAAAATTAGAGGTTAGAGGTTACTGCTTTAGAGAGCATGGAAAGAGATATTTTGATTTAGGGAGCCATTATGGGGCTAGCAAAACACTTGACACTAGAGAAATTCCCAGAAATCCACCAGGATGACCTCAGTCAAGACCCTAAGCAATAGAGGAGAGAGTGTGTCTGAACTGACCTTGTCCTGCAGTCAGATTGATGACTATCTTAAATATCATCATAGAACCTTCATCCAGCAACTGATGGAAACAGAGGCAGAGACCCAATGCAGTGCACTGTGCTGAGCTCCCATAGTCCAGTTGAAGTGGGAGGAGTGAAAATATGAGCAAAGAGGTCAAGACCATGATGGGGTCACCCACTGAAACAGTTTACCTGATCTAATGGGAGTTCACCAACTCCAGGCGGACAGGGAAGGGACCAGCGTAGGACCAAACTAGATCCTCTAAATGTGGGTGACAGTTTTATGGCTGGGGCAGACTGTGTGGGCACTGGCAGTGGCATCAGGATTTATTCCTACTGCTTTTTGGAATCCTATTCTCTTTGGATGGATATCTTGCTCAGAAGGGAGGGCACTGGACCTTCCCCCAAGCACTGTGCTTTATGCTCTCTGAGGAGTGGATGGGGAGGTAGGATGGAGGGGGAAGTTTGAGGGAAAGGGAGGAGGGGAGGGAGTGGGAACTGAGATTGGTATGTAAAATGAGAAAAAAGATTGTTTTCTTTTTCAAAAAATAAAATAAAAAAGAAATTGTTGCTTTAGAAAGGACTTTAGTTCTTACGGTTCTAAACAGAGAAAAACTAGGTCCTGTTGCCAATGCGACCTGGTTATGGAGCCTCTAATGTCCAGAAAGCTTGAAACTTCTGCTGCCAGCATTTCTAGAAAATGCATTCCATACAGATAACTTCCTCATATGGTCACTTAAGATCAAAAGTTGCAGGACAAGCAAAAAGAAAGTTCCATTAAGGATTCCAACAAGTGGGATGGAACGCAAACATCAAGAAAATATCTTCTGAAGATATCTACATTCTAATACAGAATCCCTTGAATACGCAATGTTACATGGTAACAGGAGCTTTAAAGCATAATTAAGGAAATTAAAAAATCCTTTAGGTAAACTAAACGTGACCACAAATGCAATTATAAAACAGAAGCAAGAAATTCATATTCAGGGAAAGAGCTGTGGAAGCTGAAGCTAAGGTGGAATTGGTGTTGGTGTGCTTTAAGATGAAGGAAGGTCATTATGAGTGAGAGACACCAAAGGTCTCCAGTATCTGGGGCAGGCCAGGAAATGGTGTTGCTTCTGGCTTACAGAAGGAAGTTCAGCCTGCTGATACACTGATTTTAGTTTGGAAAACTTGGTTTAGGCTTTTGAGCTGTGGATCTACTTATAAGTTTGACTTATTTAAAGTCACTAAATGTGTAGTGACTTTTTAAATATATTTTCATTTATTCATTGAGAATTAAATATGTGTATATATACAATGTACTGCAATCATATTTGCCTTCCACTCTTCCCTCCAACTTCTTCTGAATCTCCCCCTCACATCTCCCTCCCAACTACACATCTTTTTCTTAAAAAAAAAAAAACTTAATAATGGTGTTATATAGGCACAAGTCAACCTCTCTATTTTCAATGAGCTGTGTAGATGCTGTCTTCAGCAACAGGACCTTACCATCAGTTTGCAGAGACCTACCAATAGCCATGGCAATACTCTGGGTTGTTTAGGGATTTCTATGGGACTCCTTTGGATAAAACTTGATTAGATATAACCCATTCCTGGTACTGGAAGCTTCATTTGGTGATGACAAATGTCCAGTTGGGACTTTCCTCTCCTATCACCATTCCTTGAACATTTTGGAGAGGAAATATGATATTGATGTCCAATTTATGGGTTAGCATGCTACAGACACTTATGCTATGTGTTTTGACAAGTTGTGAATATCTGTAATTTCTACTAGTACCAATAAGAAAACAAGTATACATAGTACAGGTTATTAGAATTTGAGAGGAAGCTTTAAAGTATGACCATGTTTAGTACAAGAGCATCAAAAGAAACTCGCAATACTCTCCCACATCTGGTTCTTGGGTTATAGCTGTACACAGTGTGAGTGTTCTAAGGCTCTCAGCTTTAAGTTGGATGGATAAGGTTTGCGAGATTGCTTGTGGTTATTTAGAATTTTTTTTACTCACTATTTACTATTTGTTAAATAAATTCTCTATTTGTTAAATAAATATTTATTGGATTTGAGTGACAACCACACAGGGACAGATTTCATGTTTTCAAAGAAAAATGGCAAGTAAGGGTTCAAAGTCAAGAAGTCTACATGCCGTGTTTAGATTTTAAGTTATTGCTATTTATCAAATCGCACACACACAACCACAACAAAGACAGAAAGACAGAAACATACACCAAGTACACACACGAACTAAGGGATTTATCCTGAAGAGGGTAGTAGAGAAGATGTTGTTGGGAACAAGATGATTCCAGGAGAGCTCCAATCGTTTATATTTCAAAGCACTTTGGAGTGGACACTTGAAAACTTCATTATACCAGAAATCAACAGAGGGATTGAAAATAATGATTAGTATTTTAAATAATTTTTATCCTGTTTGCCCCATGTATGAAAATTATTATCCTTTTTTATAGGTGAGGAAACTTATGGCTTAGAAATTATGAAGACTTTCACATGGATATGTAGAAAGCTATATTTTGGGTCTTTGGGCATCTGACTCATGGGTCCACACATTTTACCACCTTGCCTACCTGCTTGGTATATCTGATACTAAGGACTAAAGATGGATGTGTGTAAGAAACAGTCTCCATGTAGTGGATGAACTTACAGTTTCCATAGGTAAAAATGAGCTATGGACATATGGTATATTGCATGGCTTTTCATGTAGATTCATTTGAAGGAGGAAGTCTTTCATTTGGATATGCTTTACAATTTTTCTGGTTAAAGATTATTATTTCACAATGAAAATAGGAACCACTCCTCTGTTACCTGTATTATTTTAGATAATTTCAGGTTTTTTTTTACTTATTCCATAAGGAATATGCATGAGCCTGGCCCTTCTGTTTCTCTTCTTCTTCATCCATAGTTGTGCTAGGGCTTTGATCAATGGTGTCCTTTACATCAATCCATTTGATGTCTTTCTGGAAACCATATCAATCAGGGAGGGGGAAACAGATGATCCTCCAACACTCTGTTCTAGTCTGCGAGCCTGTCCCCTGCAGTGGCTCATCAACCACACAGAAAACGCTGGCTGTATTGAAAACACTGACATTAGAAAACCGCTGTGACTGTTCACTTGAGCAGTTTGCATGTACACAATTCCTTGACCACTGAGCCCAGGGCTGCATCTTGTGCAAATGGCACTCAAGTGTTCTGATCCTTGGGTTTCAGGAGCTGCTATTTGTGTAATTCGTGCTCAGCAGTCCTGTTGACAGATGGTGGAAGTTGCTCATTAAATCAGAATCCTCCCCACTCAATGGCCCCAGGCTTGTTAGGAGACAGAGTTGGTGGTATGTTCTAATGCTGAATAGTCTACAGCTCAAGAGCACAAAGACAAATGTTCTCCTCCATAGTGCATCCACTAACTAAAGCCTTGCCAAGCCCATTCCCTTCGTGTTGACAGGGAACATTTAGAAAAGTGAAGTGAAGTGCTTTTAGACACCAGCTCCTCCATCCATCACGTCCTCTTGTAATGCGACAACCTAGCTTTTTTTTTTTTTTTTTTTTTAGCTTTTGAAGCATCTTCAAAGTAGTGTTTTATGTTCGTGACATACAGAATTCTGATCCTCACTCCCCCAAAGTTAATATGACCTTAGTACATATTAACTTTGTTTTTTAAGCAGTTTGAGTCAATGTTTATTTCTCTGGAGATTTGATTGAAAGAAAAGAGTTTATGCAAAGATGAGACCTGATATAAAGCCAGGAGGGCTGCAGCACAGGTAACCTTGTACAGAAAAATAATGTCAATAATGTCAGTGAGCTTTATATTTGTCCTAAGAGCCGTGGAAAACTATGAGTAAGCCCTTGAGTTGCATATGGTCATGCTTTTATTGACCATGAAGAATTGACTGATTGTACAAAAGAAAGAGGATACCACTAACACCAAGACAGAATTTTGGAATTCTCTGGCTAAATATGGAGGCCACTTGATGAAGTTGGTACATTGTAGGGAAAATCATGATCAGAATTAGAACCCTGCTTTGGCCTCAAACTTAAGGCATTACTCTTGCTTCAGCCCCTTAAGTGCTGAGTTAAAGGCATGTAGCACTATGCTGTTCTCAGAATTAAGAGCTTTAAGTCATGATCAGAAGAGCCTAGTGGACTGCATATGGCAAGAATAAAATGAAGCCTGTATTCTGGCTCATGAATCATGTAGATGACAGGGGTGTCCTAGGAGCAAGGGCACAGTGGACGATGGAGTCACTGTTCCAAGAATGGACTTTGTACTGACTCAATACAAGAGTTAATTATGGGAGAGACCGTGAAGGAAAGAGGGAGATGTGGAATTGCAGGAAGAATAAGAGAATTAAAATAAATGAAAGAAAGGAGTTCCCTTTCTCAGGAAGTATACAATACATAAAACAAACCTACTATTACTGCTGCCTTTGAGTAATATTGATCAACTGACATTCATTGCTTATATATCTCTAAACTTACACCAGCCTTCATGTCATAGCGACGCCTTCAGAGCTGAATATGCCAAGAATCAGAGGTACTAAATCATTTATCTGAAGTTAGAAAGCTAATAAGTGACCAACCTAGGATTTGAATGCAAGTTTTTGTTTGTTTAGTTGTTTAATTGGTTGGTTGGTTTGATTTTTCAAGACAGGTTTTTCTGTGTAGCCCTGGCTGTCCTGGCAATCGCTCTGCAGACCAGACTGGCCTTAAACTCAGAAAGAGCCACTTGCTCCCGCCTCCCAGGTGCTGGGATTAAAGACATACTCCCCTGCCACCTGGATGAATGCAAGTTCTTATTGAGTTTAAAGAATAGATCTTAACTTTTGGGGAAAACCTTATCCCAAGTGACAGCTGAGCAGGTACAGGAGTAGAATAATGGAATTTGACAACAAAGTACTAAGAATCCAACTGGAGGTCATTGTAAGAATATTTCTTGATGAAACTGCGGTCTTCTGGCTTCAAATTATAGATATATATGTACGTAAAATTTTGGGTGCAAGTGAATAAGTTCAAAGTATAGATAAAGTATATGAGACTGACAACATTAAAAATAAAGAGGGAACCTGGACAATGGTTGGTACAAAAAATAGTTCCTTAAGTATCACTTTACTTTATAACCTCTGATTATTCTGATTTGTCCGTGAGATAAAATGCAAACTCTTAGCATGTCCCACTTGCCTAACATGACATATTAATGGTCTTGTCTCCTGCTTCCTCTTTCCTCTGTGCACCCTAACTTTTTATCCAAACAGCCCTCCCTACGGCCTTTCTTCCTTTATCATCATATTCATTATTCACTTTCACTAAGAGGTTATAAACCGAGCACCTACTATGCTCTGAGTACTGTCCTAAGGTCTCCAATACGTGAGAACTAAGAGGTGGTTATAATGCATGCTCTATATTCACTGCATTGTACTTGGAAAGACACTGTTATAAGCACTGGACCTAATGAAAACAGGGACCTCCTATGCTAGGGCTTTGTCTCAAGGAGGTGAACTCTGAACAAGTAAGAATAAATTCCAAACACATAAAGGAGGTGAGCTTTTCTAGCAGAGGAAACGAATGTTCCTGAAAATTCAATGGCTACTTAGAAAATAGAAATGTTGACTTGCACAATGTCTGACATATGACAGGTTGGTTTTATTCCCATCTTACCACATTTTGCTTTGCTTTTCCCCAATCACAAGCCTCTTCTGCCCCTCTTCTTTTCTGCTTCTTTCACCTCTTTGCAGATTCTCTGGATTAAACTTTTCATTGTGGACCTCTGACAGCTTCTCTTCTGCCTTACTAACCGCTTTAAAAAACAGACATTTAAAAGCCTTCTTTGGATCTCCCGCTATGTTATGGCTGTCATGCTGTGTGAATCGAGACTACCTGCCCAGAGGATGGGTATCCCACTGCTAGGATCCTGGAGGCTCCCAGGCTTGCCTCAGAAGTTTGCACCATGGGCTGTGATGAACAGGAAAACTTGGTTTCCATTCCCTGGGGTTAGTCACCTGCTGTGTGCCTGCCTTCAGCAAAGGGCATGGCACCAGCTGTTTGCTTGTGCACAGGATGAGGTGAGGACAGGGCAGTGAAGCAGCACCTCATAGTAGTTCATGGTTAGCCTGACTTCAACTATCCCAGGCCTTCCGCGTCACATTAAATGCCTCTCAGGTTTGGCCTACCCATGGTTCTCTGGGGTAGCCCCGAGTCCCAGCAGATGCAGGACTGAGTTAAGTCACCCCATCCCATGTTTTAAGCTCTGTTCGAAGGCATCTTCGCTGCTTTCTCAGTGTGGCCCTAGACTTCAACTAAATCATAAGATTCAACTTGTGACATAAAATTAGTCCCTAGCTCATGCCTGGGTCTTGACGAGAGGGTCTTATATACAGTATATAGTTTTCTGTTCTAAACTACAAATGGAACTTGAACTCTCTAGGCTAAAAGTAAATATCCTCCCTAAATTTGGTTCAATTACCCATGAATTAACCTCACTGAGATCAACTGAATTTAGATTACCTGAGCTGGAGAAAGAGATGCCGAATTCAGGAAGTTCACTCTGCCTTTGTTTTCTATTGCTATACTCCACATATTATACATCAGGAAATCAGGGATTATATAGTGTTATCCATGGTCGTGTCCAAGGTTTATAAGAGAGTGCTCATCCCTGAATAAAGCACCTTGGACTTGACCCACACAACTTCACAACAGCTCTGTGAACAAAGTTTTTTTGTTTTTTTTTTTTTTTTTTTTGGCACCAGAATTCCAGTCCAGACACTCACCTTCAAAAGCGTATTTCCTTATCTTTCCCATCCTACCCCATCTGGACCATGCTGCCCGGCATGCTCAATGCCTTTGCGGCCCTACCCACCCTTTGGTAACATGTTGCACTGAATCAACTTCTCAAGTGTTTCTGAAGCTCTTGTGGCAATTTCTGTTACTTTATTATCAGTTAAACTATCTCTCTATGGACTGCGAAGCACCTGATCTTTTGGTGCAGTAGACATGGTTGAATAGTTAAGTTAGTGAGTATGTGTATTGCCTGATATTACTAATCTTTTGTTTGTTTTTTAAAAATCTTATTTTACATACCAAACTCAGTTCCCTCTCCCTCTCCTCCTCTCACTTCCCCCCACCCTACTCCTGCTCTCATCCACTCCTCAGAAACGGTGAGGCTTCCCATGAGCAGTCAAAAAAGTCTGTCATATCATTTGAAGCAAGACCAAGGCCCTCTCCCCCGTGTCTAGGCTGAGCAAGGTATCTCTCCATAGGGAATGGGTTCCAAAAATCTTCATTGTGATGAGAACACTTGAAATCAGTCTTATCAGCTTTCAAGTGATGTGTGTATATGCTTTAATATATATATATGTATGTATGTATGTATATGAGTCGCCATGATGTACAATCTCATGAACTTGGTCCTAATTATTTAACTGAAAAAAGTCATGTTCATTGATCAATATGAACTCAACCTCTACTCTCTACTCTTTGATGACAGCCATTATTCTCTTGGCTTTTAGGCTCTACATGTAAGTGAGATTAAGTAATGTCTTGTGTGTCTGATTTATTTCTCTTAATGTTATCTAGGTTAATTCATGTTGACAATAATAGATTTCTTCCTTACTTAAAGCTAGCTTGTCTTTTACCAGGTGTGTAGGCCACACTTTATTCTTCTGTTGGTGGAGACTGAGGGTGTCTTATACTTTGGCTACTCTAGATAAATCTGCACTCAACATTAAGATGCAGGTGTTTCTTCAACATACTCCTTTAATTTCATTGGGTCTCAGTTGTTTTGAGACTCCAAACTGTATTATATGATGCTATGCTAGTTTACATTTCCACAATCTGTGAACAAGGGTGTAGTCGGGCTTTTCTTTGGACTGCCAGCTCACAAAAAAATGACAAAGACTTAAATGAATTGTGAAAGTTCAACTTTAGTTTAGGCATGGTTCTAACTAGCTCTTATAACTTAAATTAACCCCGTTATATAAATTTACTTTCTGCCACATGCCTTTATTACCTCATCTCTGCACTGCCCATCCTGTTGACTCTGAATTTCATGGTGTCTCCACCTTCTTCTTCCCGGTGTCCTCTCTGCCCAGAAATCCTGCCTAACTATTGACCATTCAGATTTTTATTAAGCCAATAAGAGTGACACATCTTCACAGTGTACAAAAAAATATTATTCCACAACTCAGGGGTTCTTTGTTATTCATTTTCATCCACATTTGCTATCTTTTGTCTATTTTGACAGTAGCTGTGGTAACAGGAGTGAGGTGACCTCCCTGTAGTTTTAATTTTTGTTTCTCTAATGAGAAAATTTTATTGAATGTTTTTCATATCCTTGTTAGAAATAGCTAGCTATTCAGGTCATTTGTCCATTTTAAAATGAGGTTGTCTTCTTCCTATTCAGTTGTTTGAGTTCCTAACATATTTTGAATATAACTCTTTGTCACTGTTTCCAAAATACTTATTGTGTTTACAAATATTGACTTTCTTCCTGGAGGTTTTATCAGTACTCTAACTGTTTACTTAGCTGGGTGGAATAGTGAGTAAATATTATCCTGGTCTTGCCCTTCCTACCTTCACAGGCCTGTATAATATAATTAGACCACGCACAATTGAGTCTTGCCAGAATTGGAGAGTGTACTTGCTGAGACTAAAAGGGCCAGGAGGGTCATGTTGTTTATCAAGCAGCTCACGAGCACTTACTGTGTGGTGCTTATTGTGGAATGTGAATTATATGCTCATCCTTCTTCAGCACCATGAAGGGATCACAGGGGAGAGGATGGCTCAGTGGTCAAGCCTGTAGATTCTAGAATATATTTGCATACCTACTTTGCCACCCAGTACCCATGGGGTCCTGTGCAAATCATTTATCCCTAGAGCCTCAGTTTTCTCACCTGAAAAGGGGAAATAGTGATAGCATCTGTCTCATAATGCCCTTGTGAAGATTAAATAAATTGATTCATATGGACTATAGTGTACATGGTAGCTAAATAATATTTGGGATGATGATGGTGTTGAAGAAGAGTATGACAGTCCAGTCCCTGCTTTAAGAAGCATTCACCCTTAATAAGAGAAAGTGTAAATTACATAAAACAAATGAAGCAGCATAAAATGAGATGTTATTATGGGTAATATGAAAAAATAATATTCATTGCAATAACTTTTAGGGACAATTTATAAAGACATATTGGCTTTTAGGATGAGTAGAGCAGACTGGAGGGAGATAATGGATGAGTTTTCTTGATAAGAGGCTATGTCTGTCAATAAAGCAGTGGTTATCCTTGTTAGAGTGAATTGCCATGAGGTGTTCTTATAAACTAGAGCCAGGAATTTTGAATGTAAGTTACATTCTTGGGGGCTTGCACTAGTCATGGGTAAGGTATGACTCACCACTGAGGACTTGACTATGAATTGGGAACTGATTCAAGAGATGATGTCCTGAGTTGAAACTAGCAAGAAAGCAAGGCAGTCACATAAGGCTTCCCTCAACATCTGAGCAAGAGAATGAAAATTAAAAAAAAGGAAAAAAAAGAAAGACAACCCACCCGGAATAGGAGGACTTGGAACAAACAGTAGGAAATGGTGTGTACTTAGGGAGCAGAAAACTTCCCAAGGCTTCAGTTGATACATGCAGTCAAATAATTTCTTAGGAAAATACCAGATACATCAATTAATGTTGCTTTCAAATCCTGTACTAGCAGAGTCCAAATAGAATGGGTTATAAGATAGGTGGTTCCTAATAGCAGAGACAAAATTAGGAACCACCCGTGTCCAGAGGTTCTGGTCTGGGAATTAGCTCCTGGAAATATCTATAGTCAATCACTCACGCAGGTCATTGTGAGATTTAGCTTAAGAACACTCAATGGTCTTTTATTGATTGGAAGAAATTTTCTGAGGCTGAATGGTAAGTGTGTCTCTCTTTCAACATGTATTTATGGAGTTCCCACTGTACTGGACATACTACATTATTTGAAGCTATGACAGACAAAAACGACTCCATTATACATTTTTGGTTGAGAACTAGCATTCTCTAACAGAAACCCTATTCAGAAATCACTAATGTAACTAGAAATCAGTGTAGGACACAAAGGAGATGTAGGTAAAGAACCTTAGAAAGACAGAAGGTGGATGATAGCTTGTAGTGGCACACAGTGCCCCATTGCTCCTGAATTAGCATTCAAATCAGGTTCAAAGTTCTGTTCTGCTGGATAGATATTGTGACCATCTTGGACTATATTCCAATCAGTGAAATTAAAACCTAATAAGTAATTACATTAGAATTATTTAGGAAATTAGCTGAGTATTTTTGCAAACTTCCTGCAACTTAATACAAGTAGTTGATGTTTATTCTGAAGGACTACTTCACCGGGGTCAAAGGAACTAAAGTTCCAGATAATATCTGCTTTCATAAACGTAAGGGAAGAGAAAAACTTGAGGGAAAAAAACCAAAGCATTATAATGTGTGAACTAATTCCAGAAAAATGAAAATGAGAACGTGTTAGCTAGCAAACTCCTTCCATCCCTGAGGACTTTCATAATTGTTCATAACTTTCAGAGATCAGAAGAATGGAGTTTGTCTCTTTAGTTTATAGAGATGGCTTTAACTGGAATGCATTCTGTTGAAGGAAATATAAATCAGCATGTGGCTACTGAAGAATATGTCTTCAGTGACTGCTTTAATTTAAGTGGAGAAGAACTGGAAGCCTCTGAAACCAAAATAATAACTTTCAGTTAAATATGCACTAAGAAGCATATACAACATGCAGACATTGACAATGGTCCGTATGCCCACTGCTCAGGATTGAGCAGATCAACTATAGAAGGCCTGCCTACACTGCATAACACCATGCAACATTGTAAAAGAATATGATAGAACTTCATGTTCCTGTACAGTGAAGTCTCAAGGATATATGTCAAGAAGACAACATTCTAGAAAATATACATGCCATGTTGCTTATGTAAAATGCACATATATTTATAATTATGTATTTAAAAGTATGGAACGGCCAAATCAATAATAATCATCACTTCAAGGTCCGAGAACTATGGGAGAGGGGAGGAGATAAACGGGACTTGAGCATTTTAGTGCCTCTGAACTACCACAAGGAAGTATTTGCATCTCATTGTATAATTGCAAGCACATACATACAAAGTTTAATTGAAGAGCCCTGTACTTGCTCCATTTCCCATATCATTTCTTTACTCCAAAACATCTTTCAAAATGGTAGATATGCCGGGCGGTGGTGGCACACGCCTTTATTCCCAGCACTTGGGAGGCAGAGGCAGGCAGATCGCTGTGAGTTTGAGGCCAGCCTGGTCTACAGAGCTAGTTCCAGGACAGGGTCCAAAGCCACAGAGAAACCCTGTCTTGAAAAACCAAAAAAAAAAAAAAATGGTAGATGCTCTTTTGCAAATACAATATAGGAAG
Organism: Ondatra zibethicus; assembly: GCA_004026605.1. NCBI lineage: Eukaryota > Metazoa > Chordata > Mammalia > Rodentia > Cricetidae > Ondatra > Ondatra zibethicus. The sequence goes on along the minus strand of PVIU01003823.1, from coordinate 58,652 downwards.
GATTTGACTTAGTTATTTTCATGTACCAGTCTTTTAGAAAACTTGTTTTTAAAAAGTGTACTGCCTTTTATTTTCAACTTTGTAAGCAGTCACAGAATTAAATTTGGTTCCTAAGTTTCATGGGACTGAGCTAATGTTCTCCCACACATCTCTGGCATTCACATATGTCCCAAGTAAAAATGAGCTGCATAGAAATATAAATAACATTGTGTGAGATGGACAGTCTTGCTCAGCTTGGTTTCCAAAATGGGCATGGAAATGCCCATTTAAAATTTACATTTAGACAGGAAAATCACCATTATCTCAACAGTACAAGGAAACATAATAATGCCAGGGTCGAAGCGTTCAAGTGACAGCATGCAAACAGGTTAACTAAGCTCTCACACGAAGCCCGAAGCTGTCAGCCCAACATTTGCTCATCTTTACATACCTAGATGATGGGCAGACTTTTTACAAAGTCATCTGTTGGCTCTTGAAGTAGATAGAGATGTATCACATCTAAATTACAATCATAATAAAGCCATAGAGTTGATATGTTTTCAAACTATGCTTTTATATTCTTTCATTCCAGAGCTTCATGGCAACTCAGTTATTTAGAGTATATATTTATGCCATTTTATAATGCCATTTATTACATTGAATTTTAGACATATTTATTGGTGTTTCTCAGGATGGCATGGACAGTAATTACAGCCACATTTTCTCTCATCGCACTGATCAAGTTTGTCTATAACTTTGGATATTTCTCTTCTTTATTCTGGTCTGCAACCCTAACTAGAATGGTGCCACCCCTTGGCAGGGGGCTATGGAGGATATAAGAAAGCAGGCTGAGAAAGCCGTGAGGAGCAAGCCAGTAAGCAGAACTCCTCCATGACTTCTGCATTAGTTCCTGTCTTCATGTTTCTATTTTGAGTCCCTACCCTGACTTCCTGCCTTAATTTCCTTGGATGGCAATTATAAGCTGTAGATGAAATAAACCCTTCCATTGCAAGTTTCTTTTGCATATGGTGTTTTATCACATCAATAGAAAATCTAAGACAGACTGTCTACTGAAACAAGGAGGGAATATATCAAAGTAAAAATCCTAAGGACATACTGAGAGAGTATTGGTGAGGCACTGGCTACCATACTGTATTAATATAAATACTTATGCAAAGAGGAAGTGGGGGCACAACCATGTTTTAGGGGATTCCTGAAAAAAGTGGCATCTCAGCTGAAATCTCATAGAAGACTGAGTTGTAAAAAAGCAGAAAAAAAGTCATGGCCAAAGCTCTGTGAGCAAAAGCTAAGGGGCAAGAGAAACTGACTTAGATGTGGTTGTTCAGCCTAGATAGAGACTATGGTGGGAAGCCATGATAGGTATGGGAAACCAAAGGTCTAAGGGCATAAGTAAGGGTCAGATTGTGAAAGGACTTGATGACCACAAAGACCTCAACTTCATCATGAGAGTATAGGAAGCTGCTAATGTTAACAATATGGGGGCAGGTAGGAGAAACCTCTCTCAATGAAACAGCTTAAGTCATGCATGAGCGAGTTCCACAAGGTGAAGACTTTTCCAAACAAGTGGAGTATAAAGGACATTACAAAGTAAACAGCATCTGCAAAGCATCAGAGCCATAAGGATGGCGGGCAGTGGGTGCTGCCAAGTCAACACAGCTGTGTGCACTGTATGAACAGTAGGAGAGCTCCATAGGCGGACAGACATTGAGGGGTTTGGTCAGAAATTCCCACATACACCAAAGATCAGATCAAAATATTCTGTCCATGCTGTTTTTTTCTTAAATGCACAGCCTGTGTCACACTTCACCTTTTCACATTAGAAGCACTTCAATAGATTCTTTTCTTTTTCTTTTTTCTTTTTTTTTGACATATCCAAATTGCCAGCTTCACCCCATTCCACTTTAGGGCCATTGTTAATTAAAGTAAGAGTTATTTGAATGTGACCTCTGTGATAACATAGTAATCAGTCTGATAACTGAGGCGGCTAAGCGATTAGTGGGTAGGTTGTACACACAGTCGGGACCATTGGACAGAGAGATGATTCATGTCCCAGATGGGATGGAGTGGGATGGTGTGAGATCCCATTATGTTACCCAGAAAGACATGGAATTTAAAAAGTTTTCTGCTTTGTATTTCCAGACTGTGGTTGACTATAGACTATCGGAACCATAGAAAGTAAAATCATGAATAAAGGACTAACTATTACATGCTAAAGAATTACAGTTATATTTCATAGTACAAAAAGATATAGGAGTTTGGCTTCCTCTACACCTTCCTATATGACCTATATCAATTCTTATATTGGGTTTTAAGCAGATATATGTCATATACTAGACCAAGGGCTTTAGAAATATAAGGGTATTCTGTATATTTATAAGGCTAGTGAGAAATAACTCACTTTGGAGAAAGGGTATCAGTTTCTGAATCCTTTATCTATCAGTTCTCTAGCCCTCAGTTTTTTTATTCCTATAATAAAAGACTGCAAACTGAGCAAGTCATGGGAGGCAAGCCAGGAAGCCACATTGCTCTATGATCTCTACTTCAGTTCTGGCCATGAGTCCCCACCTTTGCTTCACCTAATAGTTAAATGTAACCTGTAAGCTAAATAAATCCTTTCCTAACCAAGTTGTTTTTGGTCATGGTCTTTACCACAGCAGTGGAACTCAAACTATTCCTGGCACTAGGCTTTTTATTTATTACTTTCTGGTATCTAGTAGAGGTGTTGTTGTTCCATTATATTTTACTCTTAACTCTCTCCCTCCTTCCCTCCCTCCCTCCCTCTCTCCCTCCCTGTCTCTGTCTCTGTCTCTGTCTCTCTCTCTCTCTCTGTGTGTGTGTGTGTGTGTAACAACACAAATGCAGCTGACATTTTCCTTTATGTGCTGTCCACAGAGTTGTTGTCGCGTTCCTCTTCTTGTTGAAGATATTTCCTACTGAGAATTAGGGAATGGATTCATGGCTTCATATACCTATGCTTTAGAGAGTGATTTATGAAACAACTAGTCAGTAATTTCTGCACCACATACTAAATAGTGACTTCATTTGTGTGCTAAGCAATGTCATTTTTGTGGATTTTTTAAAAATTAATACCCCTGCTCACTTATGTCTTCACTCTGTTTTGATGCTGATGAGACAGTCTTTCTGGTATCAGCAGCCTCAGAAGTTCTGAATGACATTCTTGTCATATCATTTTTACAACAAACTGAGCAAACTTGATGGCCTGAAGAAAGGAAGCTATTGAGAGTGCTTAGAAGCAACTTGACACATCTTCCACAGCTATGGGACAGTGGGTGATTAGTTCTTTGCCATGAAGAAAACTCTGAGAGCATTTGAGTTGACTTGATGACAAACCACACATAACACAGATGTGGAAAGCAATGAGCTGTGCCCACAAACTGACAGGGAGTAGGGAGGTTCAGGAGGACTATGGGAAATCTCCAAGTAGACATACAGTCATCCTTCAAGGAGCTTTTCTATAGGCAGGGTCTTGGGAATGCCCAGAGCATGCATCAGTGGAACTCAGCAGATAGGTAGGTGGGATGCAAAGGCCGGGTCTTAGAAACACTGATATTGACTGAGCTAAAGGATACCTATAAGTGAAAACACTGATCTAGCAAAAAGACCACTTAAAGAGAGTGAGAACTGAGTTACTATAATTGGGTCTTATTGAGGTAAGAAACACAAATACAGAAATAGGATTACTAAGTGGGTAAACTTTGACTTTTTATATATTCTTGTATTGGTCTCAGAAAAGGAGGCACAGCTATCCTTGTAGCTGGCAGGTTGAGTAATTAAAAGAAAGTGTGGCAAGATGTGACAGCTTATATCTAATTAAGTGATCACTAAGTACTGAGCATTGTTTTAAAATCTTATATTAGTGCATTTGCTCAAAGGACACTGAGCTCAGAAATCTCACAACCACATACATATACACACATACACAAATACACACATTCATACACATACACAATACAACATTTACACAAATACAGACAAACACACATACTTAGATACACCTGCTTATACACACAGAGAGATTCACAAACACACATACCCACACACTGGGTTGTTACTGAGTATACAGAAGCTCAGAACACCAATAAGCATTTTGATCAACACTGGAATGGTGAAACTGGAATAATTGACCCTGGCTAATTAGGTTTTGAAATATGATTTCCACCAGCATACTAGGGAGTCTGTACAGGAAGAAAATGGATCTACCAAACAATGAGCTCAGATGATCTACAGATATCTGACCACATGCTTAAATTTGAATTTAATTCAAATGAATAAAAACATACCTGGGAGGAGGCCCATTCCTCAGACACCTGAGAAGTAAGGATGCCTTTAGGAAAACAATGAACATGATAACCAGGTTTTGTTAAGAAAGTTCTTTTGCAGGTGTGTCAGGCTGTTCATAGTATATTCAGTTTGAACCACAGACTCATTCAGTCTGACTATGCAAAGCTTCCTGAGTTCTCCTATATCTTGTCGATGCTTGGTTCCACTTATTCAGGTCAGGGCATCATCTCCTTTCCTCATTGATGTAGTTCAGGAGACCACTTCATTCTCTTCATTGACACAGGTCAGGGTGCCACCCCATCCTCACTGACACAGTTCAGAACACCACCCCATTCTCCTCATTGACAGGGGTCATGGCTCCATCCCATACTCCTGTGTTGGCAATAGGACCATGCCATCTCAAGATTTTGCCATACCATATGTGTTGATGTCCATCTGAACCTTTTCATATATTGTACACATTTTCTCCAAAGACATCATAACTGACATTGCCAGGAAACAATATCCAATGGCTGATTAGCACACATTGTGAGCCTGGCAAGCTCATTCATTAATGCTCATCTTTAACTAAAACACTTTAAATGACTCATTGAAATATAAATACATATTTAGCTTTAATGTTTTTAATCTTCCTTTAGTAAGAGGAAGATGGCTATTTTCTTGTGTTTTGCTCAACAAATTCATGTGCCATGTGAATCTTATTCTTCTCCAAATTGTCTATAATGCTAACTATCTGAAGATAACTTTTAGCAACTAATTATTCACTACATGCAGATTTTTCCCACTGTTGTCTTGTATTGGCCTTAAACTTATAAATTATTATTTAACTCTTCATAGATTTGCTGTCCTCCCAAGTGTATTATTAACTAGCTAGAGTGGGAATTTTACATAATTGATTTTCTCTATGGCCCCACAGCAGTGCCCAGCACACTCTGGTGTAAGTACTATGCTCTTGTTCATGCTTAAGCACACATGGACACACACACACGCACACATGTAAATGCATGCAAACACATACACAGAGTAAGAGATAGCAAAAAGTGTAGACCATTCATCCACTTGTATTTTTCAAGGAGATGAATTATTCACAATGTCTAGTCATTTTATTGCCTCTCCTAGTTTTACATCCCTACCTCAGAGCATGGACCTCTAACCTTGAGCAAAGCATCTGTAAAAACAAATACACAGTTTCCAAGGAATTCAGAGATGATAATGTAAACTACAATCTCTGGATCATCTTCAGAGTCCCTAATTGATTTTAAGGGTGAGAAAACAAACTCATTGTTCTATCAAGGTTGTTAGGCTGGCCTTTAAATTTTTTGGCTGGAAGCAAAGGGAAAAAAAAAGGTTTGTCATTTCTGCTTGAGGTTTAGACTGAAGCTACCTTCTGGGACTGGAGTAGGGAAAAGAGAAAATGGTTTCCCTTCTGCATGACTACTTTGAGATACAAGAAAAGAAGTCAGTCTGCACTCACAGTAAGTATGTGGAGAAGACGTGTGGAGAAGGCTTTCCTGCAGGGAAAGAGGGGAACATCTAGCTGCTTCTATTGGAACAAGACCCAGTGACCCATTGGGAGAGGATGGTCTGTTCTTGCTGTTTATGATAATGCTAGATAATGGATATGAACTGTGAATTAGTGATAGACACTCGTCTTGGTACTTGGTATATTGTAACTCAAACATTATTTATGACGGGAAAGTAGGAGATAATGTTAGTTTCTTCATGGTGACAGTACTAATTTTTTAAAGAAAGAATATAACTAGTCAGTACTGGATTCAGTATTTAATCCCAAAGAGCAAGCCAACATCACAAATATTTCTCCTCCCTTCTCTCCTTTCTCCCACTGCCTCCTTTTAATTCTTTTACCTTCTCTTCTTTCCTCTCCTTTTCTTTCTTCTTTTTCTCCACTTCCTCTGTCTTTTTCCACCATTACAATTTCTCTGTAACCTGCTCAGTCTGCCTAATGTTACTTCTATTTCTGTTTTCTGGGCTGATGGTTTGGTACTGGGTAATCAATTGGTGTGCTCTTCCCTGGGGAAGACTATTTCTCCTGCACTCACCGCTGATCTTCTAGCCTCAACATTTCAAGTTTAGGGTGAAAGTCATAGATCATGATGGCCAGCAGCAAACATCTTACATAAGGTGCCAGATGGTGATTGTGGTTGACTTTGTGAGCCAGGGTTATCTTTGTCTTCATAACCCGACACTACTGCTGCATTATACAAGTAACAATTGACAATGAGAAAATGATTGTGCCTGCTTATGTCCGATTATGATCTTGTAGAAACAGATGGAAGAACAAAATTGACCAGTTTTCCAGCCCTTATTCTAGAGCCAAATTATATTCTAGTCCAAAATTGTCTTTTCGTTTTGCCATTATTATAGATTTGGATATAACATTTTAATAACCTTATAATTATCTTATGAAATAGTAACTTTGGTTTATGATTTTTCCTTGTTTTTCAAATGCTTAATAATCTCTACTTTTCTAAAATGAAATTTTATTCCCAGAAGCAGTAAGTCTACTTGTTATATTGAAGTTTCTCAAACTAAGATGTAAGGTATTGCACATCCATTTCTATAACCTCTTGATGGTTGTGACAATGTTCGGGATCCTGGTTCCTTTCTCATACATATCTTGTTTCCTCACTAGGAGAGTTACCCTCATACCTACTAACACTTGTTTTATGAATACAGACTTGGGAGCTAACTCGATGAAACTACAGGATCGCCTCTTCTCACCATGGGGCTTAAACCATTATACGTTAAAAAGATTATCAGTCAAAGGCACATTTAATAAGCTTAATAAGCTTAAACTATTGACCATCACTGCTAAGCAACTCAATACAGTGTAGGACATCGGCCTCTAACATCATTATCAGTTGGCTGGCTGAGAACTGCAGCTGCTAGCCACTATCCGGCAACACCAGAGAGTATTCTACCATATATTACTAGTCTGATAGAAGACCAAAATTTAAAGTCTTACATGAGATTTTACGCAACATGCAATGTCTTCATATCATGATAAGGTCAAAAACTCTTAAGTCATAAGTCAGGTCCACCAGTACAAAACAGACCTAGACCCTTAATTATATTGGTTTCACTTATGTTGGTCCACAGTGATAAAGAACAGAAATTAAATCTCTGGAAAAGGTTGATTAACTCAAAGGAAGGTAATATGGACTCAGGACTATTGAACTTAAAGTTGATGTCAGAAGAATTAATACAAATCACTAACCTTTATCAAGTCTCTTATGATTTTCAAAATACTTTCCCTAATCCTATTAAAGGCTAACCCAGGTCTCCACTCCCTCTATGGATGCCTGGGGATTTGTCCTAACGTTATTTCAGAGTGTTAAGCCTGCTGATACAATCTCCTCAAGCAAGTACTAAGATGAGCTCATTGTTTATTCATGCATTTGCTGTTGGAGATGGAGGCCCAAGTTCGACTTCAGTAGATCCAAAAGGCGATACTTTCACATCTCCTGTCTCTTCAAATCCGGGTGCCTGCAAGTCAGAGAGAAGAAAAAGGGCATCATTTAAAAGTGCATCTGTCACTTACGTGCTTGGAAACATGTCACAGTGAGTGGTGAAACATTATTAATTCCTTTAGCCTTCGAAGAATAATTCATGCACTTACAAGTACAATCTGCATCACAATGAAATATTTGGATGTAAGCGTAGGTGTAATTAATACTGGAAAATCTCCGAAACAAGGGAAGCAAGGAAATTAACAGTTAAGTCAGCTTCAGACTAAATCAGCATGCCAGGGAATTTAGGGATGTGCTACAATCTTGTGTAGTCTTGGTAATTACAAGGACCAGTGAAGGGGAGCAAACTAAAAGCCACTGCCAAAGCTTTTGGGTTTGTGGATAAGGCATGAGCAGCTCATGCTGGTTTTACAAGCTCCCATACTTTAGTCCTTGAATTTATTTTGATGTGACACCTTTTCATTGAGTCTCAGAAGGCATATGATAATGCGGATACAGTAGTAATACAGTGGCGGATGACGCTGGTGTCCTGCCCAGATCTTTCATACATGTTTGACATATGCCTGCTACCAGCTCTCTTTAGAGAATTATCCATAGCCAAAGGGGAACTGTCCTTCTCTTCTTCCAACCAACTTGGCATGTTTGGAAGGTGGGAAGACAGGAAGGGATGTACCCTTTCCCAGACAAAACTAACTCTGATGTAATTTATCTTTCAGTCCTCTCCATTAACGACTACTGTCATAATTAGCTTCAGTTGTCAACCTGATACATCTTGGAAGAGAGACCCTCAATTGAGGAATTGGTCTGTGGGACATTTTCTGATTTACTGATTAATGTAGGAGGGTCCCACCCTCTGTGAGTGATACCATCCCTAGTCAAGTGGTCCTGGGTTATATAAGAAAGATAACCGAGGAAAGCAAGGGAATCTACTAGTGAACAGCATTTCTCCATGGTCTCTGCTTCAGTTACTGCCTCTGAGCGTCATATCCTGGCTTCCTTTGAAGATGGACTGTAACCCATAAGACAGATAAGCCCATTCCTCCCCCAAGTTGCTTTTGGTCGCTGTTTATCACACAAGCAGAGAAGCCATCTAGAACATCCATTAAAGCTGGATTTAGTTTAGCCCCTCCCGCTGCTCTATTTGGCCTCCTCAATTTTATTTCCTTTCTCACTCGAACTCCCTCCCTTAGTTTTATCTCAGACACTTAAATCCCAGTCTCAGATTTTACCTCCCAACAGCCCAACTGAAGACAGAATCCTATTGTATCAATTACTAGGGCAAAGGCAGTGGCTAAGCAATTTCCATACATTATCTCACTGGAGCCTTACAATTACGGTTTCACTGTTGAAACTGGCTCAAAGAGGTTAAGTGGAACAAGTCTAGAAGATAGAAGGGCCAGCTTTCTGAGCTCTTAGACTCCAGAGGCTTCATTCTCTCTTTCTGCCAGAGGTGAGCAAGATGCGTAATCATGCACAGGATCTGATAGTTTAATCAGCAGAGAAAACACTTGAAAAACCATTATCCCAGAGATGCAAGAAAGGTGATGGGTATTCAGAAAAAATAGTGCTGGCATCCATTTGAAAAACAGAACTGTTGGCAGAGATTTTATCAAATGCTTACACAAGGTCCATACATATCTTTCAGTTTTACCAGATGGACTTCTTTGTATCTAGACTGGTGCATTTCACGGTATATATTTACAAAATAGTCATATAGATGAGACTGTGGAGGGGGTCTAAGCATTCACCATTACTTCAGCTGAGCTCCTTCTGCACCTGTTGCAGATGTGATTATAGGCATGGTACCCAAGACAGCATGAGGTGTGGTTCCTCCTGTTGTTGAGAAGAAAAAAGGCTCTCATATCCTATAATAGCCATAAAGGAAGAGGAACCTTCTTGGAAACTTCTGTACATGAAGCTGGCCACCTGGAAGTCATAAACCACATCTTAGATGTCTCTGTCCCTGCCTTTTGGGTGATTAATATAGGATAGTAATAATAGAGACCAGACTCTGGAATTGGAAGCACATTTTTGAATTAATGGTGATAGACATTTTTCTTAAAGAATTTGATCATGGGATTGGATGTGGCCTGACTTAAACCCCTTCCCATTGTTTTGGCACCTCAAAGAATTAATATCCTTCATTTTGTCGACAGTTGTCATCTAAGATGGAGACTAATCGGCTGTACTTTATCTCCTGGGTATGCAATGAACTGGCAGGGATCGCGGTCACCTAAGATGTGGTGTTCTCCCACATAGTACTTTTTGGGCCTGAGTTCACTGTCTAATATAGCTTAGACATTGGGAATATAGCACCTAATCATTTATAAACATTGCTTCTCCATCTCTGCTGCCGTTCTGTCCTTTCTCCTGGTAAACCATTGTTCATTGTGTGTTTGCTATTCTTGGAAATGCAGACCATCATGTGTATCAAGGCAGAAGCTTGATAGCTTTAGAATGGCTAGGATGTTTTCTCCAAAAATCCACCACAGCAATACTTTAACTACTAGAAGAGACTGGTCATTATCCATGTGATTTGGCCCTTGCAGGCAAGGTATATAATCTCTTCACCCTCATCGGCAAATGCTCCTATCATCCCCCTTTCCAGTGTCACCTGAAGAAAGAAATGAAATGATGCCTTTGAAAGTGCCTGCTGGACTCAGTGCTTAATTAAATGTAGAAGAATTTATTAGTTTCTTTTCATTCATGAAACTCTCTGACTTTTCACTAAGCCAGATCATTACTAGGTCAATCAATTTGACATTGATTTATGTGGCATTTTCCGTTTTCCCTCATGGCAGGAAAAGATGTCCTGACTCTGAGTTTCTTAAATGTTCTTAGCATTTGTTTCAAGGATGGGGGATTACTCTGCAGTCACTGTGTCTGAGGAAATGTCTCCTTTGAACTGTGCCCGTGATGAACAAGTAGAACACAAACTAATGGAAGTTAAAAGGTTGCTGGTCACACAGCAGGTCATCTCTGCAAAACTGTTTCTCATCAGGAACTCACGGGCAGCTCTTCTTCCTTGGGCATCAAGGGTCTCATCATTTCGTTGTTTTCAAATTATAAAGACCTGCAGAAAAGTTTGCGTCTGGAATCTCCTGGTGTATTTTTCCCTCCTTGTTCTAAACAGAAAAAAAAATCATTTTTTTCATACTGTCCTTGTAGAGATGTTAGTTTTAGGTGTGTTTAGAGAAGTCAGACCCCCTTGTGTCTCCCAGGTAGTTCCCTGGGCAGAGTGAATGGAAAAATATTACTGCAAACTTTACTTCTGAAAATATCTCCATGTTCTTTCTGTATATTCAGGCTTAGTATGACGTAAGTCAGAAATCAACATGTCAAAACTCAAAGAACTTCAAGAACAAAAGGGAATCAGGGCTAGACCTCGGGGTTCTTAATGTCTCATTGAGGTATAATTCATACAACATATCATTTGAGGATCTGAAAAGTCACCTGTACTTGTGTCCTTTTGATATCATAAATCCATATAAAAATCTATCTCCTGGCCATGTTCTTCAACAATCACAAATTTCTGAATTCAGATCACCTTTTAAGAAGCATAACATGCTGAAATAAAGCACACGGTTTTGGGTTTAATATATATGTGTCTCTCTACAGTGTTCAATATTCAATAATTTTCAATAACTTTGAGAAAAGTGTGTTTGAGTTTCAAAGCCTAGGATGTTCTATTAAAAAAAAAATCCCCCCATTTTATTATAGGACCTGGTCAAAAACAGGATTGTACTCCAGTTATGGCCAGTAGAGGGCGAACAAGTTAATATAATCTTTTTGAGTGGTTAGGCTCTCAATTAATACATAAATGCGAATAAATAAAAACAAGCAACCAAGTTTGCCTAAATGCTTTAAAATAAACTGTTTAGTCAATATCCATTAAATGAGGGAAGCATGTTTTGCTTTGTGTACTATAGTCTTTAATGAAGGAGTATTGCAGTTATAGTGTAACCTGTAAGATTTCATTAAGCCCCCAAAATGGAGGCAGCTGGCTACTCCATCACTGTCACGGCCCAGTGCTGTGAGTAAAAAACCTGCATGGAACTTGCTTGTGTTTTCAGAAGAGTCGTAGAAATTTCATATCAGCAACAGCAAAATGTGGTCCTCTGAATGAAAGGACCTCATATCAAACGTGGTGGGGAGTATTTTTAGTCCATCTCTCACACCTTCTGCCTCCCTATTCAATTTTCAAGGACTCAGCCATAAACTAATCAGCATTACGGGGTTCTATTTCCCTGGAACCGCACACAGGCAGCATAAATGAGACCTGCTGTTGAGTAAAGCCACCAGCAGCAGGTTTGCAGCGTCTGCCAGCAGAATGGATGGTCCCATGGCCAAAAGATTGTTACAGTCTTGAGACTTGGATAAGACTGGTGTGAAGCATAGACGTAGATAGAAATTCCTTGGAAATTCTCTCATTTGTGTGTTTGGGAATCATCTCTGAATGCCTGATGCCTGCCAGCTCACTGCACCCAAAGCTGGTAAGATATTTGGTTCCAACTAAAGAATCGACTGAGCAAGAAACATTAAAATATTTGAGAATTATCAACTGTTGTTGAAAGGCTACCATTTCCTGTAGTTACAATACCTAGCATTTAAAGTATTTTGTATTTATTTATTTTTGTATTATTTAGTGCATGAGAGTGTGTGTGTGTGTGTGTGTGTGTGTGTGTGTGTGTGTGTGTGTGTGTAACAATAATAATTAAAAATGAGGAATTCATGAACATGCAAGAGATTTGGGAGAACATTGAACAAATTAAAGGGAGATGGAGGGGCAGGAGTGATGTAGATATCCACATGTAAGCATGACATAGGACATATGTGGAAGTCAGAGGACAACTTGCAGGGAGTTCATTTCCTTTTTCCATCATATTAGGTTAAATGATCAAACTGAGAACATCAAGCTCGGCAGCAAGCAGATTTATTGTCTGAGCTATCCCACTGACCCCAACAGTTAGCATTTGCAATGTCTTCTTCTAAAAACTTTGTATGGTATTTTCTGAGGTTTCATTCCTTTTATGCTGTGCAGAAATTTCCTGATGCACAAGGGCATTAAAGAACTGGGAGATGTCATTGCAGCAGGAGAGCTGAGCTATGCTATGTGATTATGCTGTGTTCAGAAAACGCTCACTCACAAAAAGGGCCCAATCACTACCCAACGGCAATCGCCACCACAACTGTCACTTGAGAAAAAGTGCTAGCTATGTGACAAATATTGAGCTGAATGATGCCAATCTCACTTTAATTTTTTTTTGGTATATGTGTGTTTATAAGACTGCATGATTTTATATGCACCATGTATGTGCAGATGCCCACAGAGGTCAAAGGGCATCAGATTCTTTGGAACTGTAGTTACAGGAGGTTATGAGCCACCAGATGTGACTGTTGACAACAGAACCTAGGTTCTCTGCAAGAGCAGTGAGCAGTCTTAACTGCTGAGCTATCTTTTCAGTCCCTGAATGATGTAGATATTTTGAATCCACAAAGACACTCTGCGTCTGTGGAAGGAACCATATAGGCAAGGCATCAGTCGAATATCTTGCTCAAAATAATAAAGTAGCAAGGTTAAGAGTATGCATTTGAATCTGGATTTTACTCCAGAGCTGGGGGTAAGAGTTAATTGGGAGGAAATAGATTTGTTTTAACTTTTGTGTTTAAGAATTGCGTAGGAGAGTTATTGGTTACTGCCAAGATGTGTGTGTCACCGCTGTACCCTTAGGGTAATAATGACATGCTTGTCACTTGGAGACAAAAAAGGGGAAGGGGAAAATGAAACAATTTTATTATAATCTCAAAAATAAGCAAACAATTTTAAAGAAAAGTTATCTAAAAGTTTAAATGACAATCCTTTGACCCTGCTCTAGTGGTTTTGTCCTGATTTCATAGAAAGACCAGAGGGTGATCCGATAAGATACATGTGGTTATTCCAATTTTTTCATATCTGTTGAGGTTTGCTTTGTTACCTAGTATATGGTCAGTTTTTGAGAAGATTCCATGAAGTGCTGAGAAGAAGGTATATTCTTTTATGTTTGGATGGAATGTTCTATGGATGTCTGTTAAGTCCATTTGAGTCATAACATCTGTTAGTTCCCTTATTTCTCTGTTAATTTTCTGTCTGACAGACATGTTCAGTGGGGAAAGTGAAGTGTTGAAATCTCGCACAATTAGTATATGGAGATTTAACATGTGATTTAAGCTTTAGAAGTGTTTCTTTTATATATGAGGGTGTCTTTGTAATTGTTTGTTATAGTCAGAACCTGGAAACAACCTAAATGCCAAAAAATGAATAAGGAAAATGTGGTAATTTACACAATGGAGTACTACACAGCAGAAAAAAACTAATGACATCTTGAAACTTGCAGGCAAATGGATGAATCTAGAAAGCATCATATTGAATGAGGTAACCCAGACCCAGAAAGACAAATATCACATGTACTCACTCATAAGTGGCTTTTAGACATAAAGCAAAGAAAACCAGCCTACAATTCACAATCCCAGAGAACCTAGACAACAATGAGGACCCTAAGAGAGACATACATGGATCTAATCTACATAGGAAGTAGAAAAAGACAAGATCTCCTGAGGTTGAGAGCATGGGGACCATGGAAGAGAGTAGAAGAGGAAAGGAGAGGAAGGGAGGGGAGCAGAGAAAAATGTATAGCTCAATAAAATCAATAAAAAAGAAAAAAAGAAGCTGAGAATGAGCTTTATAAAATCACCCATTGACCCCACCCTATGTGAACTGAGTAGAGGGTCCAGAGGTGGGGTCTAGGCTTTCATGCAGTCAGGGTAGTAAACTAATTTTAGAGTTCTTGGATGGAACTCTTTTGGGGGGTAATATTTTAAAGCTTATAGTCATCATATACAGTAATTCATAAATGTTCATCATACATTTGGTCACATTCATCTCCCTTTACCCTCTTTCGTCCCTGCCACCATTTCCTGTTAGTCTACTTTCATATCTCAAATGCACTCTAAAAAAAATAATTAGAATCTACATGAAAGAGAAAACGTGTATTTACCTGTCTGAGTACGTTTTACCTCACTTAACATGGTGATCTCCACTTCCATTCACTTTTCTAAAATAACGTATTTGTTTCTTTCTTGTGGCCAAATAAAATTCCATTATACGTGTATACCTCATTTTCTTTCTCTGTTCAACTGTTGATGAACGTCTAGGTTAATTCAGCGTGTTAGCCATTTTGAATAGTGTAGTGATAACCATGAATGTGCAAGTATCTCAGTGTAACATGAGGGCCTGCTAGTTGGGGTTTCTGTCCCGCCTGGTCCCCCAGGCGTTTGGTCCCAGAGAAAAATCACACAGAGTGTATGCATTAGGTTATAAACTGATTGGCCCATTATCTCAGGCTTCGTATTATCTCTTATAAATTATATAGCCCATTATTCTTATCTATGTTAGCCATATGGCTCAGTTCCTTTTTCAGCAGGGCAGGTCACATCCTGCTTCTCCGGTGGTCTGGGCAGGAGTGGGAAAAGAGCTTCCTTCTTCCCAGAATACTCCTGTTCTTCTGGCCCCACCTTTACTTCCTTTCTGGTTGTCCCACCTATATTTCCTGCCTGGCCAATCAGCATTTATTTAAAACGTGATTGACAGAATACAGACAATTCTCCTGCACCATCTCAGTTATAGGCAGAGTATCTTTTTCAAACACTCCAATAAGGAAAGTTGCCCAAAGGTCTCTTCTTTTAATTAATCTCGACTCTATCACTGTATCTTAGCTACTGAGAGAAATGAACTTATTTGTGTGCCAGATGGTGAACTGGTGGAATGAAAAACATAGCAAGGGTTCTGGAAATATGACTCAGTTGTAGAAGAGTTAGCTGATGTGTGCAAGGACTTGGGTTCAATCCTTAACATCATAAGGAAGGAGAGAACTAGCAAGAGAGGGGGAAGCAGAGAGATGTGGATAGTGCAAAGGAAAGAAGACAAGAAGGGGGAGCAAAAGAACACACAAGGCTAGCTAAAGCAAGGCACTAAGGTGCCCAAAGCCAGACCCAAGATGGTGTCAGTTAGTACCTCAAATACCATGAATTCTAGAGATTTCACCTCATCTGAGTTCACCAACCTTAGAAACATTCAGAGACATAAAAGAGACAATGCTGGAAATCTTACATAAAAAAAATAACAAACAAAAATAACCTATATCTAAACATGGGGAAACAGATATTTTGACAAACTTCTTCCAGTAAGTACCATGTATTCCCTTGTTAAAGTAAAATACAGAGAAAGCAGGGTGTGTACTGTCTACACTTCCCTTCTTTGCACTGGAAGTAAATGAGGACTAAACTTGAGCTAAATGCCTAAGGCATTCATTACCATGGTCTTATTGAGTTCCATTTGACTCATAAGGCAAATATTATTGTTTTATCATTGTTCCCACTTTATGGTTAACAAATGGAATCTTAGTAAAGAGTGCTCATAGGTTCAATGCCTTAGAACTTACAGGGGAAAAATCAAGTTTGAACTCAGATTGGCATGGCCCCAAACCCTGAGTCACCACCCCAGGATAGATCCCTGTGCATATGGAAACACTTGAGGCATGACGTGGCAAGCGCCCACACCAGAAAGCAGGCAGGTCACCAGACTAACCGATCGAGTGCTGAGTGATCCACCATGGCATGTTGGGTAAATTGGTCTATGTGCCAATAACAAACAAGGCCTTGGAAGATGATACTAGCAAGTAACCTAATAGGTCTGTGTCAACAGAAGCTAAAGGAGAAGGAAGATCTTTCTCTAGCAAACACAGAAGAAAAGCAAGGAAGATAACTCATCACATGCTGCTATGGATTGCACACTTGGCTCATCTCACTAGGACTGAGCTGAAAATCAGCTCTGTGGCTGTTTTTGATTAGCTAAGCTTCTGTTTGAGTTTTAACATGGGCAAGTACAAAAAAATAGCTAGAGTGAAAATTTGCTTATGTTTGCAAATCAGGCAATGTTAAGGTCACTCTCAAAGACCTAATTAGGTCTAGTTACTCAGGAGTTTGTTTATGCTTGTTATCCATTTGGCTCTATTTTAACAGTATGATATTTGTTGAGGGAAACATGGAATAAACTTACTTAGTAAGTAAAGCAAGGCAGGGAACAGAGATATCAAGGGCTTGTGGAGGCAACAAAGGTGTTCCAGGAGCAGCCTTTCTTCTGTGGAGACCACACCCTGTCCCTGGAAAAGACTATTTCCTTGAGAATCTTGACTTGGATTTTTAAGTTGGGGGATGAGAAATCGCTGGATCAGGACGCAAAACGAAATAGAAAGCCATTTGAAATTGCACAAATGAGGGGACGGTCTCCAGAAAGGACTGTCATGCCCTCTGAGAGCCAGATGAGCTGTGGCTTAGTTTCAGTGCAATCCCTGAGTGCTAGCCTCTTCAGTCACATCATCCAGAGAGGAAACATAGCAGGAGAAAGAATGTAGGAAAGCAAGGGAAGGGGGGAAGGAAAGGGGAGGACGAGAGTAGAGAAGAAACAGGAGGAGAAATGAGTAAACAGAAAGGAGGAAAGGAGAAGGGGACGTAAGGAAGCTATTCATTTGCGTGTCACCAATTTACCTTGGGTATTCCTGTTTTCCTTTACTTTTTATTTATTCTTTGAAAAAATATTTTAAATTAAAAATTAATCATGTTTTATATTTTATATATTATAATAGTGTTATAAGATGTTTCCTTTCCTCCATTCAAACACTCCCATATACTCTTTCTTATTGTCTTTCAAATTCATGGCCTCCTTTTCAATTAATTGTTGTTTTGCACATAAAATCTCATACAGTGTATCTTGATGATAAACAACTTCATTAATAGTAGATAGATAGATAGATAGATAGATAGATAGATAGATAGATAGATAGAGATATATAAAATCTCATAAAATGTACCCTGATGATATCTACCTTCATTTTCCCCTTAACCTCCCCAGGACTCTCATCAAAACTCCCTTTTAATTTCAAAGTCTTCTTTTTATAATTTTAACCAATTAGTTAATTTTTAATTCACTGAGTTCAATTAATGCTGTTCTTATGTGCATGGGTGTCATGTCATTCACTGGGGCAGGGGAAACCAACCAAGGGCCAAATTCCTAAAGAAAAGTGACTCTCCGATGCCACCCTGTAGCCATCATTTGTCAATAACTCCTCAATTAGGGGTGGAACCTTAGGAGCCCTTCGCCTCTCACTGCTAGAATTTTTAATTCTCATTATACTATATCTAGGAAACTATAAGCAAGGATGCTTTTAGAGAAGAGGACACTGGAACATAAGTAAAATGATAGTAGAGTGGATGACTGGAAGCAAAAGTATTCAGGTAGATAGAGTAATGAGGATGTAGAGCTATGGAGCCAAAGGCAGGCTAAATCAAAATGAAAATATTCACGAAGTACTTGGGAAGTTGTGATCTTGCAATCCAGGCAGGTATAGTTATATCATCCCACTACTCCCCATGGACCATGAAACATCAAAGAAGAGGGAACATAAAAATGGAAGAGGCAAGAGATGGAGAGGAGTGCTATGAAATGTTGTCCTCTGGACATGACATGGTCGTTGAACATATAAACTCATAGCAGCTGCCCTTACCTACTTAAGACCTACATGAGAATGTCAATGTTTAAGCCAGTGGCTGTCAACCTGTGGGTCATGACCCCTTTGGGGGGGGTCAAATGACTCTTTCACAGGGGTCACCTTCTTCATGTCAGATATTTACATTATGATTCATAAAATATCAAAATTACAGTTATGAAGTAGCAATGTAAATAATTTTATGATTTGGGGTTACCACATGAGGAACTGTATTAAAGGGTTGCGGAATTACGAAGGTTGAGAACTATGAGTTTCTATACATTATATGTTTAAGTTAATGTTAATATGTATCCTAAGAACAGATAAGAATTAAGAACCATGGAAAAGAATACACACTTCAGAGGGTAGTATCTGAGAAACACTAATTAGGTGTAAAGAGATCAAAGCATGACCAGTGGTCAACTCACTGTATCTCCATGAGCATGTAAGTAATCTCTTAATCAATATAGAAGACACTGAAAACAATTTTTTTGCTGGCGAAATGGATGCCATTGAAGATACATGCCTAGGCAGAATTCACCATGCCTTCCCATTCATAAGTGAGGCATTAGGAGCTAGTTAGTTAAAAGATTTATTCCTTTCCTATTAGTGCCCACATTTTAGGAATATATTCAAGTTGTAACTCCTTTAACTTAGTAAATGAGCTGTCTGATTGCAACAGGAAGATGGGCTACATGGTACTGTTGCCACATTTCCTTCAAGTAACTCTTTTTAAAGGGTTTTTGGGGTGTGTGTGTGTGTGTGTGTGTGTGTGTGTGTGTGCCTTAAAGAATAGATATGAGGGATAGAAAGATGGTTCAGTGCACAAGGCACTTACCACATAAGCATGAGGACTGGAGTTTGAATCCTAGGAGCAGGTCTCTGTAGGTAATGCAGGTCTCCGTAGTACACATGAATCTGTAATTCAGTCATCCGATGGTGAGGTAGGAAACAAAGACAGAGAATCTTGCTGGCATGGAGTACAAAGCAGTGAACAAGAGACACTGTCTCAAAGTAGAAGGTGAAGATTGACACTTAAGGTTGTTCTCTGACTTCCACACGCATGCATGACAAGTGAGCACCTACACTCACGTATGTGAATTCACACATACAGACATACACAAGAACATTTAAAAAATAACAGGGATGATGCTTTTCTCCCTGTTAGTAAAAATAGTAAATATAATGTGCATGCCTATTAATAAAATTTCATCTGTAATGCAGAAATTGATTCGAGACTTATTTCACTGCTATGTCCTACTTAGTGGTTGGTTGTCAATATGACTCAGGTCTCAACTGCATGTCACTATTGCAAATGAGGTATATGTACCCAAAAGATCCTGACAAATATGAAGGGTGGCCTTAGTTCCCACTCTTATCAGGCTTCTTGAGACAAGTATCTTGTGGGAATATATTAAAGGTCTGGATTTTGAAACTATATTGGCTTAGAAACAAAAGAAAAAAATCCTAGATAAAGGGTAAGCTAATATGTGGACCACAACAGAACACAAAATAAAATATAGAAAATATTTTGCATAATCAATATGTCATTTTTTTCAAAACTTGCTAAAAGTTTATTGCAGAAATGATAGATCAAAGTAGGCATGACAGATGTTAGTGATGAGGACATCAGTGGCTATCAGGTAAGACTGGGAGGGGATGGGTTCTACATAGACTTTAGAGAATGAGGAAAGCATCAACACTACAAAGGCAAGGTCTTAGCCACTGGTGTGTTGCTGTAAAAACACCATGACCACAAGCTAGAGTTATCTGAAGAGAGGGAATCTCAATTCAGAAAATGTCTCCATAAGATTCAGTTGTAAATTTTTTTTATTAGCAATTGATGGGGGAGGACCCTAACCCATTGTGGGTGAGACCATCCTTGGGCTGCTGGCTCTGGGTTCTATAAGAAAGCAGGCTAAGCAAGCCATTTTAAGCAAGTCAGTAAACAACAGTCCTCCATGGCTTCTGCATTGGCTCCTGTCTCCAGGTTCCTGCCCTACTTGAGTTCCTGTCCTGATTTCCTCAGATAGCAGTGATGTGGAAGTACAAGTCAAATAAACCCTTTCTTCTTCAATTTGCTTTTAGTTATGGTATTTCATCACAGCAATAATAACCCTAAATAAGACACCAGGACTATCAGACATGCCTGGCCCTAGTCTGCTGATTGTATCTGAATAGCAGGTATTACCACTTTTATAGTACCTTTCAGCTAATAGCCTGAGTACTTTGCTCATTTATGACCATGCTTTATTGTGCTTGTACATATATCCAACGTGGTTTTGAAATGATAGCAAAGATAGTTATAAGAATGGAAATGGGGTTATAGTATAAGGAACACAAAGAAGCAAATATACCAAGCCCAGGGCCAGGAGAGAATGTGAAATATGACAGAATACATATTTTAATTGTCTGATCAAACAAGTTTACCAGAGTCTTCAATGAGGAAAAGTAGCATCTCCTTGGACCTAATTGCACAAAGGAGAGATCATATTAACTTGTATCACCAAACGGAATAGCTACAACTTATATGTATGTAGGTATGTATGTATATATAATATATATAGAGAGAGAGAGAGAAAGAGAGAGAGAGAGAGAGAGAGAGAGAGAGAGAGAGAAAGAGAGAATATAAACATTACTGTAGAGAATTTTCTCTTTTAGGAACTGGACTGGAAGAGTAGCTCAGTTGGTAGAATGCACAAAACTCTGGGATTGATCCCTAACATTGCATAATTAAGGCTCAGAGGAGCATCCCTATAATCCCAAAACTTGAGGTTGGAGAATCATAAGTTCAAGTTGTCCTTGACTAAATAGTGATTTCTAGACAAGCCTCAACCACATGATACTTTGTCTCAAATAGAATACAGCCACTGAAAAATATGCTCTTTCAAAAATCTGTGAGATTCACTTACATGGTTGGAGATCATCATTATACCTTATTTTTAATCAATATATACTAGAGATATTTAAACATGTTTATGCTTCATAAACAGGTAAACCAAGAGTTGAATCTTTGTTTCATCTTCTCTACTTGCCAGAAAAATAAATCTGAAGTAGTTTTGAAGTTTAGTTTGTTTATGTGTAAGTAAGATGAAGCACACCTAATTTGTAATGAGGATAAAGAAGGTGTCTCTTGAGGAACAGAATTGGTAGGATGAATATATACATATATTAAAATAATTTATTAAATCAGCTTATGTTAAATGGTCACAGCAATTGTATCCTGTTTGAAAGGCTGAGAGTCCAATAGCTGGTTAGTCTAGAGTGAACGCCTCTGCAGTCCCACTCTGGTACCACAAACCTAGAGGTTCCCTGGAGTGCTGCTGGTCCTCAGTCAATGATGGCAACCTGGAAACTGCTCTGATGTCTGTGAAGGAATGAGCAACAGCAAAGAAAGTGTGAATCAACTCAGAGGCAAGAGGGAAGGCCAAGCAGACAAAAGGCAAATAATCTATTTCCTGCATTGCCTGTTTTCATCTGGTCTGCTACCAGAAGGAGCCTCCCACACTGGGGGTAGATCTTCCCACATCAATTAAGGCAATCAGGACAGTTTTTCAGATGAGGTTTTCTGTTCAGCCGATTCTAATTTGTGGCAAGTTGATGGTATAACCAAGCATCACAGCATTCAGGTAAAGCATGGAGTGTACAGAGGATATTTAGAAAGGTAGTTAACTCTCTCTCTTCCCCACTCTGTCAATAAAAGTTAGCCATAATTAGAAGCACTCATCTCTTGCACTCAAAATATTAATAAATTAATAATCTACAGTTAGAAAGATTCTGACAAAATAGAAAGCTTTTCATTACTCAGTAGCCATTGGCAACAAGGGAGACTAAAGTAACAAAAAGAAAATTAAGTTATAATCAAAACACCAATTACAAAGTATTCACAGACAAGTTAAGGATGAACTGACAGATGAAGTCTTTCACAAAGAGAGAGAGAGAGAGAGAGATGGTCCCAGACCATAGTAATAAAAGAGGGTTTTCCTGGACTGGTGATGGTTGCAGAAGGAAGTAAATAACATTTGTGGAGGAGAAACTATACAGATGATATCAGCTGACAGTAACAGTTAACAAATGGCATGATCAGGAAGCACTTTATTCTAGGTGGCTACTCTGAAAGATTGTTAATGTGAAGATGTGGAGATAGTATTGTGAGTAGGTTAATTTATTGATTCAGAAACATATCTTTAGCACCTATTGCTGTAAAAAACAACTATGGCTCTACTTTTTGAAATAAGAGTCTCACTTCATAACTTGGGTTGGCCTGAAACTCAGTGGTTTGTGAAGCTTACTCTAAACTGCAATATTGCCTCAGCCTCCTGATTTCTGTGATTACAGGCATGAACCACATTTTTCAGCTTGGTCCTTCTTTTCTCTACTATGTTCTATCATTTGAAGGATGAGCACATATGCATTAAAACACACATACATGACACCTTTAGTATTATTTAATTCAATTTTTTCTAAATACATTTAATTACTTTAAATGTAATAAATGGTAAATGTAATAAATGGAAAGAATTTGAATGTAATACATTACGCCAGCTAAGGAAAACAAAACAAATGAATGAAAAGTCAAATTAAGAAGTCTCATCGCCATGCTTCTTAGTTCTCAGAGAGAAGGTAGAGGAAGGATTAAATGAGCAATGGATTCTGTGCAGTGGAAGCAAAGTTCATATGGTTTAGGGAATGAAAAAAAGCTTGGAATAAATTAACATGAGAATAATGGGAAGGGTGTGGAGGTAGAAATGACAGGGAGCTGGTTACTCCTGATACTTGTCAGCCAGCTCATGCTTAAGATTACCAGCTATGGATTGGGAAGACCAGCCCTTGAATCACAGAAAAGATACCTTCTTCCAACATGTCCACATTATAAAGAAAGGAGTTAGTATTTCCTCCCAAACAGCTCTCATCTGTCTTTTGGGAATAGACAGCCCTTTGAATACTTTTATGAGTTTCATTTTCCTTCTCTTAACACTGCTGAGTGTTATGAATTAAATAATGTATAATAGCAACAAAGACAGTGTCGTGAAATACAACCTCTTTTCCCTTTTAAATTTTTTAAAAAATTCCCTTTTAAAAAATTCCATGCAAAACAACAAAAAGGAAACATTAGAGAGAGATCTAGAAACTCAAAGTATGACAGATAAACCCAGATGAGAATCAAGAGACACTCTGACAAAGTGACAGGCAAAGAAAGAAGACACAGAGAAAGAAAGAGAATTTAATCTACCTGCTACCGTGACAGGTCAGCTGGGGAACTGTGTGCCAGGCCCCAGAAGCAGGAGGGTCTGGGAAATGCCTGAGCACCATTTGCCTTGCCAAGCAGTTTTATTTCGTTCCCCACCTGGCTCATGAAATCTCACCAGTGTGCATACCACAAGTGTTGGAATGCCATATTGGGGAGTCCCCACATCATGGAGATGGTCTTTGGTTCCCTAGCAATATTTGAGATTTCCTAGAAAATAACTACCAAGTACAGGGGTTCCTCACTGTGGAGTCCACTGTTCTTTATTTTGGGAAAGTGAAACTGATTGCAAAGTATTAACTCATTTCCCAAGAGACAGGCTTAAAGAAGCATTCCAGGCCCCTTTCCTTAATAATAACCCTTAAGGATATTTCACTGATTTGATGTGTATCTATTAATGTAAGAATCAAAATGAGTAGATAAGAATGGGGAAAATTTTTTTTCATTCAGCAGCATAATCATCAATATGTGAGAAAAAAATTATATTCAGAGACCATTGGTGATTTTTTAGTTTTATTGTTTACAACTATAGGTCTAAAAGTTAAATATTTATGTTGGAGTAATTTGTTTCGTCTCCACATAAAAAAGAAGTCATTGTTGCAGTCTTAGGTGAAATATGGATCATGATTGCTGTGGTATTCAGCACAGAACAGGAATTTTGTTTCACTTTTTGCTTTGTGTAACATGTTTACCTAATCATTAGAGAAAGTTAACATTATAAAACTGAAAATTTGGGGGAGAGGCTCATTAAAGTGGTTATATTTCTTTCTGTATTTCTATGTCTCAAAATTAGCATTACATCTTATATATTTTTCAATATGTTTTTATTTTAATTTTTAAAGAATTTTCTCAGTATTTAATCTTCAAAAACTTGATTTAATATCTCTTCATATGGTCATCTCATGATGTGTGAGGTGTGAGGTCAATGGATACAAACACTGGAAGTCCAGTGAAAGGGATACAGCAGACTCGTTTATTTATCAACAGGGTAAAATCTTATATACCCTCCTAGCACCCAGACTTTACAATTTATTGACATCACGTGATTGCCCTTCATTGGCTACACACAATCAGAACCTCTGACAGTGCCTGTTGCTATGCCCTCAGGCAGTATCATGTGGTCACCCCTCATTGGCTAGGCATGATCATGACCTCTGACAGCACCAGACAGTGTTCAGGTTGGCTCCTCTCAGCCTGGTTGGCCTTATCTATCCACCCTTCTTTTTATTTATTACAAGGGTGCTCTTCAGGAGCCAGAGTTCTTTGCTCAGACCTTGTTAACGCCAACTCAGGAGAGCTCAGCAACTGGACTGTGCCTGTCTCAGATTGGACTGTCAAACAAGCTCTTCCCCATCATTGACTACCAGACCTTGAAGAGCATTCATCCCTGGAGAGTGGACAGGGTGGGGGGACTAGGCAGGATTGGTAAACCTTAACTTCCTACAGTGATGAACTTAGCTAACAGTTCATTATTCAATATTTTCTTATCTGTCATTTATTTATTGTAATTGTCAAAAGAACAGAGTCTCATATAGCCCAGGCTGGTTTCAAACTCACTGTGTAGCCAATGGTGGTTTTGAACTTATGCTTCTCCTATCTTCATTTTCTCAGTGCTAGAGTCACAGGCTTGTGCCACCATGCCCAGTTTGTAAAATGCTGAGCATTAAACATAATGTTTCATTTATCCTAGATAAGCATTCAACCAACCAAGCCACATGTGATCTTCTGTGAGTAACATATATTTGGATACCATTTTAATTAGTCCTTACCTTTATTTGTCTCCTTCAATGAGTCTGATTATCTTCTCTTTGCCTCAGAGAAAACCACTTCAAAACTAATATGTATTCCTATAATCCAGTTTGAAATGAGTTTCTTATTCATATCTATAGTGATTTGAATGAAAATGGCCCACAAATGCTCATAGGAAGCGGCACTATTAAGAGGTATGGCCTTATTGGAGTAGGTGTGACATTGTTGGAGGAAGTCTATCACTAGGAGTAGGCTTTGAGGATCCAGATGCTCAAGTTTGGCCCAGTGTTATTCTTCCTTCTTGCTGTCTGCCAATCCAGATGCAGAATTTTCAGCTATCTCTCCAGCACCATGCCTGCCTGCATGCAGCTATGTTTCTTGCCATGAAAACAAAGGATTAAACCTCTAAACTGCAAGCCAGCCCCAATTGAATGTTTCCTTCTGAGAGTTGGCATGGTGATGTGTAGACAGACGTTTCTGTCCTGCCTGGTCCCATGACCATTCAGTTCCCAATTAAGACACAGAGGCTTATATTGATTATAAACTGTTTGGCCCTATTAGCTCAGGCTTATTATTAACTAGTTCTTACTTTTTTTACAGGAACATGATTAATAAAAACTCAGAGAGAAAAATTGGGGTTCAATATGAAGGTCAGAAAAGCAAAACAGTCAGTCACTGGCTCTTACCTCAACCTCAGTCTAAAAATGGCAATTCTGCCTCCAGGAATTTTAGAATGAGACTGAGACCAAGCTATCTCCTCCCATGTCATATTCTTCTCTAGGGCTGGAATTAAATATGTGCACCACTGGGATTAAAGGCATGCACTGTTGGTTTCTAGGGCAACTAGTGTGGCTATTGGGATTAAAGCTGTGTGTTACTACTGCCTGGTCTGTAAGACTGATCAGTGGGGCTATTTTACTCTCTGGTCTTCAGGCAAGCTTTATTTATTAAAATACAAATGAAATGTACTACCTTTCCCCTTTTTGTCTAAAATAAAAAGAAGGCAATAACTAATATAAGAAAAACTATATACAATAAGTACAATAGCTATACACAATATATACAGGCAGTAAAATACTCCACATCTATTCTATCTTGGTGAGTACAAAGTATTGTACATAATTTACATTCTATCATAAACTGTTTTCTGCATCAGGTAACTAAGGACCATAACTATAACTATCTAGTCTTCAACTCCCTCAGAGACCCAAGAAGGAAATAATATTAATTAAGTAAGCAGGAAGTGCAAGCAAGCAGCTTTCAAAAAAATGTGAGTCATGATAGAAACAGTTAGGTGCTTGGAGAGTCACTCAAAGTTCCTCTGCAATGCTGGGGCATCCATCTTCAGTCTACAGACCTGGCATATCCAGAGACTTTTCTGTGAAACAGGATATTCTGAAGGGTTGCTCCTCCCTTGTATTGATAATGTTTAGCAGTCACTTTCTTTTGTGTACTGCTTGTCCAATACTGTCAGCAATTGAGGCAATGGCATATTCTTGCCCCATGGCTTACTTTTGCTAGAAAGAAAGTAAACTCCATATGGGGTTTCTTTGATGCCTATTATCTTCTCTGAAGTAGATTAGTACTGCCAGGAGCAGACACATCTCATTGACATAAAAAGAAGAAGAACCTGGGTTATTAAAATATCTTAGATACCTTATTCTGAAGATAACTGAAGTGTTTGAAGATGACCTGTTCATCTAAAATATATTTTCATTAGACGTTGAAAAACCTAATGTGACTACACGTTTGATTATACTAGGTAATTAACTACTAACTTATATTTCCTTATTATCCTAAGCAGTTGCTAATAATAATTTTCAAGGACTGGAAAATTGCATTACATTGTTAAATGAACTGTATAGGTTCAATACCTTGAACAAGATTAGAAATGTATGTACAGTATATTTTAGCAAAATTAGTCTCAATATACAAAATTTGCATGCAATATCCAAAAGTCCAATCCAATGTAAACCATTTAAAATTGGTATATGGTTTTTAAAAGTAGATTCAATAATCTACCCTTTTATTTAATCATATCTATAGCCTCCCTTTTTTCTTTTCAATACAAGTTTATGTCTATATACTCCCTTTTTTCTTTTCAGAGTAGATTCAACAATATATTCTTTTATCCTATCATATCTATATCCACCTTTTTTCTTTTTGAAAAAAGATCCTCGAAACTAATTTCCTTTGTTTAGCTTTTTTTCCTGACCATTACCAATAATAACTTGTAACCAATACCCTTAAACAAAACAAATATCCATAATCCATTTTGGGGGAATGTGGGCATAGTTTTCTAGACTACTTCCTGCTGATTGGGGGATGCTGATAACCTTATGGGTACCCAAATAAGATTTAGGATTATGGTAAAATTCTGACTGGAGTATTCTCTGAGGCTGGATCATCTCAACCAACAGTCTCAAAGCTGTTCTGGTTGTAGAACTCAGAGAAAACTGCAACAGAGGTGCTCTAAAATGTTGAATCATCTGGGCCATCCACTCCTATCAGAGATTTTTCAGGGGGTCTTCCTGATCAAACCTTATTTTTCTTAACCCAGAATGAATTCACAGCCTCTCACTTCCTATGGAAACAAAAGCAAAACCGCTTATCCAAAGTAACATATCTTTTGACTTAAATTTTGAAGTCAAGGCATTTTCATAATATGTAGGCTGAACTAATCCAGCAGCACTTATAATCAACTGTGTCTTAGCAGCTGTTGCTCCTTCCTCATCAGTCAAACAATTCAAAGACAACACAATAACAGTAATGGCATCAGTTGGCATGTTAATGACATCTAGTCACAGCAATAAAAACCCTAACTATGACAATGTCACATAGGGATGTGACCTGTATTCCTTTAACTGTCTCTGAATAGTCTATGAGAATTAGGCTACTGGTCTACTTTCAATGTATAAATTATCACCTGTAGATGGAGAGAGTAAATTATATTAAATTCAAGTTGCTTTTCTTCTGACTCAGGGACAAATGTCTCTTTATTCTATTTTCTTACTTTTTAAATTTTATTTTTAAAGTGTTATTATAAAAACCATTGCAGATTGAAAAAATCATCATACACTGAAATTAAACAGGTACAAGGACTATAACTCAGTGAACTTCTATACAGTTAGAATAGCCATTAGGAATGGAATCTGGGGAGCTCCACTTTGGATTTTATACTTTTACTCTCAAATATATTCTTATGTATTTACCTACCATCAAAAATGAAAAGTCTGTCACAGAATCGGAACTAGAAAAACAACTGGTTGTATCTCCTCTTTTATAACCCATGTTTATTACTTGCATTCAGTCTTTCCTTGTCCACCAATACATGACCTTTTTTATTCTCTTTTTTAAAACATATGTAAAGCCCAAATGTACCTTTTTTTGCATACATACACACATACATATATTATTGACTAGATTCTGCAAATGAAGGAGAACATGGAGGGTTTTTATGAGATTGCATGGCCTCACATTAGTATTATACATTCTAAGCCCACCCACTTTCCTGTAAAGTTTCTAATTACATTTTTCTTTAGAGCTAAATAGTATTCTATTTTATAATATACCAAATTTCGATTATTCATCTGTTGATGGACAACTAAATTAAATCTAATTTTCTGCTGTACCTCCATTTCCTTACTTTTAAATATGTATTTTACCTTTAACTTTTTAATTAACCTAGAGTTATATTTTGGCAAAGATAGCTAACAGTTTCCCTGCATTATTCTTCAGCAATCCTCTTAGTAATTACTAAATATCTCATTTCTTTGTCATTAATTTCAGTATTTTAATTATGTCTAGTTAACAAATAAGGAATGTTTCAATGTTGTCCATGCTGTCATATTGGTCTACCTGCTCATTACCCATCAATAATTTGTCAATTAATTTTTATAGCTTTATAAAGATTTTTGATATGTGTACAAGAAAGAGCCAAACAATACTTCTTCTTTTTCAGACTAACAAAGCATATCTTATTAATGTATATCTAGATACATGGTTTTAATTCTTTTTTCTTTAATTCATCACTTTTGACTGATATTTGATAATTGCACATATTATTGGAGTAGAGCAAAATATTTAACTACACATAAACTTGGTTCTGTATTTCTTTAATATTTGGGGAATTTTCCATATAAATTTTGGATATAATTCAAGTTACTAAAGAGTCTCTTGATGATAGTGAATTCTAGTTTCTTTGAAACCATATTCACTTAGGAATGATGGCAACCATCCTGCCTTACCTTTCTGAAACATGAGGAACCTTTTGATCACCATCTTACTGAGTTTTCTGTCTTTCTGATCTCCTCTAAGATTGTTTTATTCCCCAGCTGATTTTCATGTGCGTTACCAGTCATTCTACAACACAGGCACATACAACCAAACTACATATTTTATACTGTCAGGATCATTTTGCAACTTGCTCTGGCACCCGATTTATTTTAGTCTACTTATCTAGTTCTTGTTCTGTTTGAACCACTATATAGCGTTGCTATGTATGATTGTAACAATTCATTTTGCTATTCTTACACAGATTAAAATTAGATTGTCTCCAGTATTTACTTCCCAACTTCTGTGCCATTTGTTGTTTGGCATAGCTATTCAAAATAGAGTATTTATTTATTTTTTAACCCCTCAGTAGATTCTGTATATACTGATGTTGATCATTTATGTTTTACTAATTTACTAATAACCAATAAAGATATTTATTTTCCTTCTCACCTTATTTTGTTTCCTATCTGTATTATTTGTATCTTTGTTCCTCCTCATACGTGAGTTTTCAAATAATGCTGGTCTTAGTTATGACACCATGGAAAATCTGATTGCTTTAACATATTTCCCACATTTGGCTGAGGTAATTTTACTTTCATAATACCTTCCAAGTAATTACCACAGATTGAATGAAGCCTTGTTCATAAGGACAAGAATATATATGATAAATGTATATATATTTAATATACATACATATAATCTTAAATATATATGATAAGATGGTCCAGAGAGTGAAGGATTATGCCTAAGGAAGAATAGTTTAGACTTTTCTCTGAGTGTTCATCTGGGTCTATTCCATCATGCCGAAGCCAATTCCCACACTTTTCCAGCTTCCAGCTGTACCCCATTTTAAACTTTGTGTCTGGTCTTGGTGGCCTCTTAACTCAATTGCTAGTTTGGGTTTGATTTTATTCCCTAGGACTTTAATTTTCTAAAGAAAACCTTGAATTTTCCCTCTTCATCTTTTTTCCTTTTTTTATTGCTTTATAAATAATACCATTCAAAATTTCCACCTCCTCCCCTCCTCTCATTTCCCTCCTGCTCCCCCACTCACCCTCTTTCTTCCCCCTCCAGTCCTAAGAGAAGGCAGGGTACCCTGCCCTGTGGGAAGTCCAAGGCCCTCCCCCTCCATCCAGGCCTAGGAAGGTATGCATCCAAACTGACTAGGATCCCAAAAAGCCAGTACATGCAGTAGAATCAAATCCCAGTGCATTATCATTGGCTTCTCAGTCAGCCCCCATGGTCAGCCACATTCAGAGAGTCCGGTTTGATAACATGCTTGTTCAGTCCAAGTCCTCCTGGCCTTGGAGAGCTCCCATTAGATCAGTCACACTGTCTCAGTGGGTGGGCAACCCCATCGCGGTCCTGACTTCCTTGCTCATCTTCTCCCTCCTTCTTCTCTTCAACTGGACCTTGGGAGCTCAGTCCAGTGCTCGGATGTGGGTCTCTGTCTCTATCTCCATCCATCGCCGGACGAAGGTTCCCTCTGGATGGATCTCCTCAGTACCCCCTCTTCATCTCTTAAAAATATATTTTATGTGTATGTACATGTGCCTGAGTATATGCACCACATGCATAAGGAGCCCTCAGAAATCAAAAAAGAACCTTTGATTTCTTGGAATTTCAGTGTTACAAGTGTTACAAGCCATCACACGGATGCTGGAAACCAGCACCAGGTCTTCTGCAAGAACAGTAAATGCTCTTAATTGCTAGATCCTATCTCTGATCCCTTTCTTTTATTTTTGGGAGACAGTAAATATGCATATTAGTCAAAGACATAAATTTTAGAGCTACGCTGCCTGATCACGAGTCTCAACTCTACCAACTCACTATAAGAAAGATCTTGACATTGACCCAGTTCTCAAGCATCTTCAATTTCCTCCCATGTAGAACAGTACATGAGGAAGAGTTGATGTGAGTTAAATGAGTTCTGATCTCTAAGTGAATTCACTGTGAGAAATTATTGTTATTTTTTCTCTTGACTGTTAAGAATATCCTTGAATTCAACTCAAGCCCCAAATGATGTCAGCTGTGCTTGGCCCCGGTGTTGACAGCACCAGTGTCACACTCACCAGGCTCAGCGCCTTGGTATCGTACTATCCTACTGTCACAAAAAGTTAGATATGCTCCGTATTCATATATTTTGTGAAAACCTCTCCAGTTTTCCTATATTTATGATCTTCAAAATTAGAGCATCAAATATGCCTCAGTAAATGCAGAACTTTCTGTTTCTGGTTCTGTCTATCCTTTGAAATTCATGATTAGATGATCCTGGATGTTTCAAAAGAAGCTGATGTGTAGAATTACGGGATATTAACCTCATGATGAAAGAGCATTTGCTTACTTTCCAAACAAAATATGGTCTAGAGAAATCTGGCTAGGAGATGAAAGCATTATTTTGACTAAGTTCTGACTAATCCTTGATGTATTTTATAGTAAAGTATTGTTCTTGGTAATTTTTTCTTTTTTATTATGTTTTTATTACTTAAACAATTTTTAAATTTAAATATATTTTGATCATATTCTTCTCCTTCCCCAAGTCCTTACAGATCCTCTCCCTCAAAAATTTTAAGTTCTCTTTCAAAAATCAAACAATATCTTTTTTTTTAACTAAAGTACCAGTGGCCCTCCAGAGTGATATATGCTCCACCTGTGAAATAAAATTATATTGGTGTAAAAGGAATGTTTTCCCTTTTATTTCTTGGTTTTATAATCATATGTATGTATGATTATATATTATATAATCATATGAAACATTTATGACAGAAATAGGGTGTTCTACATTCTCAAGAAAATTTTTTACTTGGAGGAAACTGGCATTTTAAAGACCTTTGTTTTTATTCCTTTAGAGATTAAATTTTGGATGAAGTCTCAGAAAGTGAGATCAGATTCTTTAATAATTATTTGTATTTAATTTTTTCTTTTGTATCTGTTATATAACTTTTCCCAGGAATGTGAACTGCTATTTCCCTTTCTGTTTTTCCCCTTGCCACTTGGCAATTGAGAAATCAATAATCTCTTGAAAATTAGGGCACTACTGTAGAAATGATGCAATTCCTAAACTTGAGATTATTGAATTCTGGAGTCAAATGATGGAAAAGCAAAAGGCAGTCCCTATGCCTTAAAATTCTGCAACTTTTCAAACTCTCCTTTTCCACTATGTTTTCCTAGACAGAGAAGACACATCGTGGTTGAAGATCCCCTTCACATGTGCCCAAAATACAAAAATCTAGTTGTTATTAACTTTTTGTTTGTAATTAATGCTTGTGCTATTAGAACATTTTGGACATTGTTGACTAGTATTAGTCATAATATGTAAAGCTGAGTATGCTGGTTAACTGAAACTCTTTCCACTCACAACTTCTATTCTAAAAGTCTCTTACCTACAGTTAAAAGAGCAGAAGATGAATCACATTGCAACTCTGAGCCAAATTGCTTCCTCGTGTTCTCAGTTTCCTCATTGAATAATGAGAGAAAACAGAATATCAAAGCTTCATTTCTCATGGATAGTTCTGTTATATTTTCATTTAACTGATTATACTGGTTCAAATTAGAAGGTTAAGTAGAATTAAATAACTTATTTATAAGATAATTATACTTTAATTTTTAGTATCTTATAATGCAACTCATGCTAGCAGCAATCTCTGTGTAGAATATGAGCTGAGGGAAGCATCAGGACTCACGTTGAATGCTCATTGATGGAATCAGTTACTCTAAGAACTTACTTCCAGCTACCCAGTACACACCCTACCTTCCAATACCTTCAATAAGCCCATTCCTTTGCCTTTTCACACCTTTTTGTCTGATTTTTAAATAACAAGGAAGTGTATCTGGATCATCAAGTTTTTAGTAATTGCATTATTTCTACTGCTAACTAAATTGGTATTATCGACCCACAGAGAGAGGACTGCTGAACTTGCCTAAAGATCTAGTTTTTAAAAAGGAAAGTAGGAATGGGTAGGACTTATATGATTATGCCAGAAAAATAATTGATGAGAGACAGACATTCCCTGCTCTTCTTTGTTCTGACTTGATGGGATATTTAATGTCAAATGTTGCTGGTATCATGAGGTGAAAGGAGTCAAGACCCTGGCCAAAAAAAAGAAAAAAGAAAAGAAAAAAAAAGAAAAAAAAGCTATATACCAACCTAGGCTCCACTTTGGGATTTTGCCTGTTTGAGACATGCACTTTTCCTATATGTTTAAGAATTTAGAGTTTACTAATCAAGGGCTATCAGCAAAACTTTGTTTTAAATTGCATTTATGTAAGTATTCACTTTAAGTATATTTTAAAAAAAAACATGTATTTCTCATTGAAACATGAACTTCTTCAGAACGGAAAGAGCTGAAACTCACAGTGTGTCTTCAAATGACGTAGTATCATTCTAAATATTCTCTAGATTTGGTTGAATCACACTGAATTGTCTTGAAATGACATAAACTGTGTAAAATGGAAAGAAACTTCAAAGAAGAGAAGTCAGCCTCCCAGCTGCACAAGCTTTAGGGAAGGTGACATCTGAGCTGATACTCAAAGGACTGGCTTTAGTTTAGATATAAAGTGAGTGAGATGCTATTTCTGGAGAAACGGACAGTATGAGTACCTGGAGTTTGGTGTGAGCAGACTATGGGAGAACAGTGAGAATCAGTGACATATTAATTATGCACCTGTTGTGGCAAGAGAAAAACCCATGATGAGGTGATTAAGAATGTGATAAAGCAGAAACGTTGGTTAAAAAAAAAATGCTACAAGAGCATGGAAAGACGATGTTCCCTGACAGACTAGGTTGAGATTTTGATCTTGTTTTGTCTTTGTAGAGCTGGTTCTCACACATGATAGGTCAACTACTGAACTGTACTCTCAGCTCTAAGAGTGGGCTTTGAAAAACAGTCAAAATAACCGCTCTCTACAGGTGGTCAAAACCCTCTTCCAGGAACTTCCATGGTATTGCATGATCAACAGGGAACCATTGAAGGGATGTTGTGGATGTTGAAAATGGCAAATAAGTTTAAAAATTGTGCTGCATATAGTTTAGTTGCAGATCATTGGGGATTTTCAAAAGGCAATGAAAGACATGAGCAGAATTTTGCTTTCAACAAAGACTTCTATAGTGGGGTAGGTGTGAAAGTGATATAGGAGATAATAGGCGAAGCAAAGAGCCCAGTTACTAGGTAGTTATAATTTCCAATTGTCATAATTATTCAATAACTAAGAGCCTATATTTAAGAGCTGTTGTGTAGACAGTGTAAATGCATGGGACAGAAAAGCTTCTGAATATAGCAGTGGAATCATTATCTTAAGTTCATGGACACGGAGGTAAGTAAATATAGAAGAGAGATCCTGGCTCCTCCTAACTTATTCCTGTTGTTTCATGGTTGGAGACGGCTATTTGATGTCCAGCTGTTCTGGATTCCAATTTGTTAAAAGGAGGAAGAGAGACATAGAAACTCCCTTTAAACATTTGCTAGAAGCTTAATACATGTCTCTACGATCTCATTGGACAGAATTTTGTCATTTGTCTCTAACAAACTTCAGAGGGGAAAAAAAAAAGACATTCTGTTTTCTGAGAAAGCAAGTGACTTACTAAAAGTCTAGAGAAGGAAGAAATTGATATAGAGGGATGTAACACAGACCCAAAATACAGTTCTTCTCACAAGAAGTCCTGTAGGGTAATATTCTAGTTAGTGAGTTGCTGGTAAGATTGAAGAGAACCGGAACAAAGCAATGCAGGTGAGGAATATACATGTGAGTCTTCCTCATGAAAACATTAGAACATTCAAGTCATAGGTCCAGCTCTGTAGATAACTCAAGTTCTTCCTTTTCTTAAATATTGGTTATTTATGCTTTGGAATCCTAGTTTGCCATGTCCAGATATGCTTCCAATCCAGGGCCTTTACTGTGTAGACGAGTGCAATGGCACCTGCTAGGCAATGCAGGCACAGCATGTCTAAGTGGATCATAACCTGCACAAGTGCCAAAGAAGTGTTGGGCAGGCAGAACATGGAAAGAGAAAACATCAATATTTAATAATAATAACTACATAAGGCTTGTGAATAACCTTATGTCCCACCTGGGCTGACTGTTTCCAGTGAGTCACCATGTTTGCTTTTCCATTTGGCACTGGGTCTTCTCAGACTTTGTTCCAGAAATGGCACAGCCCTGTTGCATGAGTTTCATGAACTCAGCTATGTTCTTATTTCTAGGCTTAAGTGTTATTCCTGAAGATTCCTTAGCAACTATATGTGGATTCATACATGTCACAAATGTCCTCTGAGGTTTCTAAACTCTTCTTTGGTCAATCAGGGTTATACCCGTCCTTCTACAAGTTCGTTGACTCAGATTTTAGGTGATAGAGACTTATGTCCCCAGCCCTTATGTGGGACCCAATATTTTAAAGGAAGATCTGAAAGAAGAAGAACAAGGGAAATGAATCCTGAATTTGATGAAGTCAGTTATGTTACTAGAGCATTGTAATGACCAATAAGAAAGGAAAATTGGCCAATGACAAAAGAGCTATTATGACACATTAAAAATAAGAATAGGTTCACTACTGAAGAAGAGATGTTTGTAAAGGATATGGAAAAGAAAATTATATCCATCCTCCTACAATTAAATTGATTATAGATAATCATTTTGTACATTTTCATTTTTGTTCTACTAATGTTATTGTTTGAATTATACTGATATTAAATTATAAGGATAGTCTATCATGAAAATTAACTCAGAAAATGGGGGGAGTGGAGAAAGACTAAAGTGTGGGTGTTTCTCTAAATACTGTAGAACATTGCTAAGTGCTTTTCCTCTGTGTTTTTCTCTTTCTTGAGTTTCCTAAACAATTTTTATTTGACATCAGTACACCTATTATACCTATTATTGTGGTAAACAAGGCATAACATTTACTCTTGAAAAGGCTCTAATTCAGTTAGACCAACAGGCAAATAATACAAATTTAAAATATTTAAAGTAATTAGATTGTTGCAGCCATTAGACAGCTTAAAAGATACGCCAGATAATACAATGGGAGATCCTGGAATAAAAGAAAGGACAGTAGGTTACAAACATGTGGGTTACTAAGAAAATATATATTTTAGCAAGTAAAAATGAATTAATACTAGTTCATTGATGCATAAAGCATGCCATACTAACACAAGATAAAAATAGTAGGGGAGGATTATTTATGAAACATATTACATATGTACTACAACTGTAATTTTTTATAAATATAAAACTGCTGTAGAATAAAATGTGAATATACATACACAGAGAGACAGAGACGAAGAGAGGAAAGACAAAGAAGGAGATAGATGCAAAATACAGAGATGGAAGAGAGAGAAAGAAAAATAGTCACAAGAAGTGAAACTCTACAATGACTTTTTCCTCACATTTACTTTTCCCTTCGTATTACTGGCATCTTTCTCTGTCTCATTTTGTAGATTTTTTTCCCTCTACACAATCTCTAAATCTTGGACATCTCAGAACTCCAGTCTGAGTGCCCTTTTGGACCCCGAACAGATTTTTACATCCTTCTAGATGACCTTATTAGGACTTGTGGCTTTAAATATCATCTGTGAGTCAAAGAAGCATGGCTGAGTCTCATCTTAACTTTTCTGAGAGCTCATCTCACTCCACAGATGACTTGGTATCTTCTTGTGAGTGTTCACTGCCTTCCTGAATGGAACACTCAATTACACTTCATACTTAAAGTCTGTGACCCCTGTCTCCTTGGTCACTGTAACAACTATCATCATATACTCACCCAGACCAAAAATAAAAAGAGTAACAGTTGTCTTTGAGGAGCGCTCTTATTTTCCTTCATTCATCTTACGAGCAGGTCATAGTCACTATCTTCACCATCACCCATGTGGAAGTTGCCATCAGCATTTTGCTAACTCTACCCCATATCTTCAGTTCTCAAATAGAATCTCTCTTTTCATCTTTAAGACCTATACTCATACTTTAAACGTTTATTTTTATTAAAAAATAAACAAATACATTTTAGAAGTCAAACTAATAATCAGCCATGTTAGAGATTTCCACGTTGGTTTTCAACTCTAGCTACCTTTGGACATACTAACCATGATCTCATGCAGGCTGTTCCACACTGAGTCCTTTTTTTCTTATTCACCCAACACAAATATATTTTTGACATCACCTGGCTTAAGACTTACCCAGCATGGAAGGTGATTCTGGGTTATGCCTTTTCTCTCTGCTTGGAGCAGTTGCATTGTCCCTCCCAGGAGTAACCTTTGATACTTCAAGTGTTCTCTCTCATTTTTATGGTCAGAGGTGAGGTCTCTGAATGTGAAGAGAAAAAAATAACATTTATACTTGTCTTTCAAATTCAAGAAAAATAAGGAATGGTAAAATGTAAACAGTCCAGATATGGCATGTCCTCCTTCACTTTTAAATGAAACATGCAGTGTAAAATAAAAGTGGGTTTGCCCTGGCTTTCATTTCCCTAGGCAGGGTGTCAGCTCCTGGTGCTTTTCCATCTGTCAAGAGGCTGTGGGCCTGTCAACCAATTTGAAAACACTTTTGTCTACATTCTTTCTTGTACAAATATAGCCATCACACCAACAAGTCTTTGGTTAGACTAAAATCACCCAGGGACCATGAAGGTTGGACTCGAAGATTGTATAATACACAATTTTGCTCTAGTATTTAATATTAATTCATCCAACTTTTATGTGTAATGTGCCAAGCTTTGTATTACTAATTGGATTCTATAATCAGGTATATTGGTGTGCTCAAGGAAGTTATAATTTAACGTGAAAGACTGACACGGAAGTAGATGAAATATGGAGTAAGGTAGTAATACTGAATGTAGAATATCATATAATACTGGACATATGTAAAGAAGAGTAAGACCTGCTGGGAAGTATAGAGTTGAAGCTCTAGAGTAGTGGTATTCAACCTTCCTAATGCTGTGACCCTTTAGTACAGGTCCTCCTGTTATAGTGACCCCCAGCCATACAATTATTTTCATTGATACTCCAAAGCTGTAATTTTGCCACTGCTAGGGATCATATGCAAGACACCTAATACGCGACACAAAGGCATCACAACCCACAGGTTAAGAACCACTCTTAACTAGAGAAAGAAAATTATCCCTGCTAGCCCATAGGGAACCCTGAAGTGTGCTCGGATAGCCAACTGTTTCCTGTGGTGAGCTATGCCTTTCTCAGCATCCCTGGTTCCCACATATAAGGTAGAATGCCCATTAAAGAGAAAGCAGTGATGTGCTGGAAAATGAAACTTTGTACCATGCGTACAATGTCAGAATGATTTTTTATTTCCAACACTAAATGTTGTTCTAGTCCACAGATACCATGATTTCTTAAGTAAGCTCCTTGAATGAAGAAGTTTCTCAGACAAACAAGTGCTCATAGTTCATGCTATTTATTAAAACCAAGTAGTCATGGTAGCATGTGTTCTAATGTCTCCTCCATATGTTCGGTTCCATCTGTTTTCAACATGGACCATCCAGGGCAATATGATCTACTGATTTCCAGAGTGTGCATGCTTAGTGTATGTGGGGTATGTTTTGACTGATGATTTTTTTGAGCATCTCCCTTCCCACGCTAAAAACATTGTTCCTATTCTATTCTCTTGTGGACCACATTGCCTGTCCAGTATCTGATGTTGCCCTTTGTGTCTTGAATATTGCCAAGAGTGCATTTTAATTTTTACATGGAAGTATTTTCCGTTTTTCTTTTTTTTTAAATCCTGAATCTAAGCCAACTAAGGTGTTTGAGTTATTATACAGCTAACAAAAGAGAGGGATTGCAAGAGTTAATCTCAAAAGATGATACGAAAACTTTGACGTGTGAAAATGGAATTACTTTTTCTATGGGGACATGTGAGATACCCTAGAATCATCCAGAAACATGCACTGTACATTTGTGGAAGGAATAAAAGAGGGTGAAGAAAGAGTTCCAGGTTCCTCTTGACTGGTGTCAAAAACA
The DNA here is from genome assembly GCA_004026605.1 of Ondatra zibethicus. Taxonomy (NCBI): domain Eukaryota; kingdom Metazoa; phylum Chordata; class Mammalia; order Rodentia; family Cricetidae; genus Ondatra; species Ondatra zibethicus. The sequence continues at coordinate 19,045 of PVIU01003823.1, read as the reverse complement.
CTGTGTGGGATGATTCAGCCACTCGTATGAAACATTTCCAACGTGGCTGTTTTATTCCAGCAGAAATAAAGTGGGACGATGACATGCTGAATCTGTTACAGATCAGGTGACAAATTTCAAAAGTCTGGAAAATATTTAATTTGTGCATAAAGCCTTCAGTACATGGTAATCAAATACCATATGCCTTGGTTATAAACCCATAGTTTTCAAAAGTAATTGTCTTCTTTTTAAAGTGACTTCTAAATATTTGAGTAAGGAGAAAAAGTACATGACCAAAACAAAACAAAAATAAGAAAATATCTAAGTTTAAAGCAAGTGGTGGAAACTATAGCCTGTGGTTTTTGTTATCGGCACTGGGCTATGTGACTGTATTTACATATTACCTGCCCTGCTTTTGTATTATAGGGGCAAATTCAGTACTTGGAACAGAGCAAGGACTGTTTTCAAAGCCTAAAGCATCTTAAAGCGTCTCTTTGGTGACCTTTTATAGAAAATTTTACTCTTTAGAAGTCTTTGTACCCCAATGTCTTCAATCTTTCAAAAAGGAATAATATTAGTGATCACCCCATCTCTCCTAAAATTCTGGCATTCTGGTTTTCTTTGAAACCCTCAAGTTAAAACTGCCACAAGGAACGAAAAAAAAAGAAAAGTGAACAAAAATGAAATGTATTTTCCCGACTGTGAATATCTCATCTGACAGTGGCTGCAGCTTTTGTTGTCAGGAGAACTTTTTTCTTTTCTTATTAGACACCTGGATGTGTCCCAGGGTTGGTTGTGCATTAAGTGATGAGATTGCAATCCCTAGGCAAAGAGGAGCAGAGGAGCCTGAACGAGCCCAGGTGGTTCTCTGCTCACCCGTTTGCTCTGAGGAATTCTCAGTCAGCCCACACTGGCTGGAAATCAGATGCAAACAGGATGCCTGCCAGCATCTGGCAGGAGGCGTTAAATGGGAATCCCACGATTCTCTGGGTGTTTCATCTAAAATCAATCCTTGTGGCAGGGAGTAGAACTTTAAATGGGGTGCATTTTAAAGGTGCACCCCGTCTTTCTAAATAGCCAACACTCAAAATGAGTCTGCATGAGTCTACACTCAACATCCAATAGCATTTTAAAACATAATATAAATATGTATAATTATATATGTTTATATAACTATATATATATACATATATATAATTTATATATGATAACAAAAGCCCAGAGCCAGATATTGGGGTTCAAGCTGAAGATAAGAAAAGCAAAGCGGCCAGCTACTGGCTCTTGCTGCTACCTCAGACTGAAATGGGCATTCCTGCCTCCATGAATCCTCAGACTGAGACCTGTCACTTCCTGCCTTATATTCCTCTCTAGTGCTGGTATTAAAGGCATATACCACCTCCGCCTGGGCTCTATGGCTAACTAGTGTGGCTGCTGGGATTAAAGGTCTGTGCCACTACTACCTGGTCGGTAGGTTTGACTAGTGTGCATTGCCCTCTGATCTTTAGGCAAGCTTTATTTATTAAAACACAAATAATAAACCACTATACTAGACAGCTGAAATTTGAAGGGTAAATTTGGTCCCTCGAAATGCATGTCAAATAGAGCTTCAAGCTCGCATGATGACTCCGGAGATAAAGGCGCATGCCTCTAAGTCTGGCAATCTGTTTGATCTCTGGAACCCAAATGGCGGAAGAAGAGAAGCCACTTGTGGGACTAGTACTCTGGTCTCCAGGATGTTCACATCATACTTACTTTCCATTACAATATTTCTCACAGTTGGGCTGACAAGTCTTTACATAGTTGTATGTGTATATGTGACTCTTCTAGGGCAAGTGCCCATAAATGTATGGGTGTGGGTGTGTGCACATGTGCAGCATGACTTACATGTAGAGATGAGAGGACAGTGAGAGTCAGTTCTCTCCCTCTACTATAGGGGTTCCAGGAATTGAACTCAGGTCATTATGTTTGGTGGCAATCACCATCTTACTAGCTTACTATATCTTTCTGTCTGTGGGGTTGTGAGCTTTAGCCTTTAATGACTGAGCCATCTCCCCAGTTCTATTATATCTTCCTGGAGAATTGTTCCTTTAATCAAAAGAAAGTGACCTTCATTATCTCTTCTGATTAATTTTTGTTTGAAGTCACTTTCTCAGGTATTAGGATAGCTATATCTGCTTGCTTTCAAACTCCATTTACTTGGTGTGTTTCATTTTCCATCCTTTTCCCTGAAGGTTGTATTTGTCCTGTCTTTGTCATGTGCTCTTAACATGTGACAAACAGATGGCACATGTATCTCAGTGCAATCTGCTTGTCTGTCTTTTAATCAGAGAATTGAGGCCATTGATGTTCAAACTTACTACTGAAAGGCTTGTATTAATCCCATCATTTTGTTTTTGTAATATTTAATTCCTTCCTAATCTTCTGTAGTTGACTGTCTTAGTTTATTTTTCCCAAGCCCTGATAGAAGTGTTTATCTCTTTCTTCAGTATGTCATATTCTTTTCAGTTTACTAAAGAAATACATGATTATTTATCTTTTGAGACAGAGTATCTATGTTAGTCAGCAAGCCCCAACTATTCTTCTATCTCTGCTCCATACAGCACAAAGGGTGTAGGCGTATGTGCACCCATGTCCTGCTTTTTATGTGAATTCTGGGATCTGAACTTAGTTCCTCATGCTTGCCTACTGAGGCATAACTTCAATCCCTTATTAAGAGTTTCAGTTTCAAAACTTCAGTTTGATTTTTTACAATATTTCTCTCTTTACTAAATTTACCTCTTGTATTCTGTGAGCTCATTCAAAAAAAAACTTTATGTTCTCACTGATTATTTTCAAAATTGTTAGAAATATTTTTCTGAATGCTTTATCTGATATCCCATCTAATTCACTCACATCTATTACTGTGGAGTTGATTGATTGATGTGTGTGTGTGTGTGTGTGTGTGTGTGTGTGTGTGTGTGTGTGTGTTTTCAAAACAGGGTCTCTATGTGGCCTTAGATATTCTGGAACTCCATCTGTAGACCAAACTGAACTCAAACTCAGAGATCCACCTCTCTATGCCTTCCTAGTGTTGTGATTATAAATAGTTAATAGTCAGAATCAAGGTCTTTCTAAAGAAAAAATAAGAGGGATATGATATAGAGATGAATACTTTGCATTGGTAAAGATATTGGTCTATTGATACAAATTTAAGGTCAATTTTATTATAAGTGTATTTCTACTCTTATTTAAGGTATTTTGTTTGTGCAGCTCATTTAAAAAACATAATGCCTAATTAAAAATTACAGATTAAGAGATAGTCATTTGTAATAGTAAAACTTGTAGTCATGCTAGTTAGATTTTCTAGATATACAGAGATATATTTCAGTTAGACAGATAATCTTCAAAACTTGGAAATTAGACTTTTCTTGACAGTGAGACATGTCTGCTTCTGGCAGCACCAATTGCTTCAGAGAGGTTGATGGGCATTGAAGAAACTCGTTATGAAATTTGCCTTCAATGTGACAAGGCTAGCCATTTGGGCAAGAAGCTGCTCTTGCCTGGACTGCTTGATGGTATGCTGCATGAACTGGACATGCAGGACCCACAAAAAAGTGACTGCTTCATTTTCCAAAAGACTGGATGGTCTTTAAGGGTTACTACTTCATGTGCAACCACTGCCCAGCCATGTTTCTTGTATGTCTACACAGGACATGTGAGTTTATTTATTGATTGAAAATAGATTTCTTTTCTCATACAATACATCCCAACCAGTTTCCCCTCCCTCCACTCCTCCCAACTGTAGTAATGAGGGGCTCGGGCTGCGTTCCCAGGGCTGGTTCCCGGCACAGGGCCCCTTGTGCCACCCGGCTCCCAGTGTGTACCCGAAATAGTTAAATACTGCCTGGCCCATTATCTCCAGCCCCTTATTGGCTAACTCTCACATATTATTTTAGCCCATCTCCATTAATGTGTATCGTCATTTGAGTTGTGGCTTACCGGCATGAGTCTAACCAGTGTCCATCGTGTGCTGGAGAAGCATGGCGTCTCCCACACTGCCTTTTCTCTCACAGCATTCTGTTCTATCTACTCCGCCCACCTAAGGGCTGCCCTATCAAAAGGCCAAGGCAGTTTTCTTTATTTATTAATGGTAATCACAGCACACAGAGGGGACTCCCAAATCATCCCTGAGGACCCTCCTACACCACCCAACTCTCCACCACCTCCCTTCTCCCCCAGATCCACCTCACCTCCATTTCCTCTCAGAAAAGAATAGGCCTCCAAGAGATGACAGCCAAACAGGACAAAACAGGCTATGAAAAGACAAAAGCACTCCTATTAATGCTGAACAAGGCGACCCAATAGGAGGGAAAGAGTCCTGAGGGCATTGGGTCATTGATTGATTAAATTTTGCTTTACCTCACTGTGTTCTTTCAATGAGAGTATTTACCATGCTCTAGTAGAACTCAGTTGTGGTAGGGATGAGATGTAGCTTCTCCCTACTGGTGTAGCTCGGTGAGATTCACTCTCACTCAGATCAGACTTCTACTTCATGGGACATTCAGTGGAGTTCTGAAGCCATCACTCTCCCTTGTAGCCAGAGAGATTCTGCAAGTCAGACCTCAGAATATAGTTCCCTGACACCTGCTCTTGGTTGGCCAGAGTGGGATATGCAGGAAAGGGCCTTTGTCTCTATAGTTGCTTAGCCACTCAGTCAGTGCGTTTTTCATTTGACTTCTTGACACTGCTTTAGTTGAGTGCCAAGAAGAGGAGAGGCTCTTCCAGCACCTATGTGGTATGTGGTTTTCAAGATTCATTTCTGGTTACACTAAAATTCTGTGCAGTGATGAGTCCGATATTAACTACGATCTTGAGTGGCTTCCCCCCCCCCCGCCACATGCACCACTCCCCCTTTTCAATTTTCTTGCTAGATTGTATAATGCTCAAAATATAATCCATCTAGGCCCTCTCTCTTTGTTTAACTATCATCTCAGGCCACTGCAGTGGCATTCTGTATTGGAGCAAAGCACTCCCACTTTGTGCTGAACTTCTGGACTCTGTTTTCCTTTCTACTTTCTTTGTCTGCGCACGTTTTATTTTCTCTTCTACTCAAAGTTTAGTTCCTCTCTCCAATCACCTACCTCAGGGGATAACTACTCTTCCACTATCCTCATGTTACTTCTTAAAATTTCCAGCTGCCTGAGTAAGGATGTGCGTAGGTATTGGCTGCCATCCTCTCCCTTTGTAAAATGTGTCTCCTTCATCTATTGAGATAAAACATCGTCCTCTGCTTAGCATTCAATATCATACTTCACTCGAGCTCATTTAGAAGACACAAATAATGTTATAAATAGTCCCATAGGTCAGAGACTGTCAACAGGGTGTCACCATTCCTAGGGAAATATTTTGGGAATTAATGAGGGCTCTTGAGAGTGTTATAATGAAAAAGGTGCAATTAACGCCAACAAAGGGGTGGTGGTGGTGGCATAGACACTATGTGTTCTCTAGTACATTAGACAGTTCCAAACAATGATAAATGATCCCATGTCCCAGCGATATTCGACGGAGTCGAAAATGTTTTATTTTTCTGAACCAACATGCTCCACTTTGAGTGTGAACACAAAGTATCTCTTACAGACAAAAATATTTAAAAGCCAGAAGTTATGGGTGACTCCATAGGAAGAGTGCCTTCTGCATTCAGCAACACTGATGCACATATGAACTGACAGAGACTGTTACAGCATGCACAAGACTGCACAGGTTTAAGGCAGATGGGGTCCCAGCACTGTGAGGGGGATGTGGACACAGGGTTCCACCCCTAAAAGAAGCTATTTGCAATTGATACCTGTTGGCAAAGGGAAAAATCTGTTTTCTCAAATGGAGTGTCGCTGGAGATATCAAACACACTACATGGCAGACCCCATGCTCAGTAACTAGCCAACACAAAATTAACTCCATGTTTTTGTTTTTGTTTATTGGGAAGTATTTTGTTGTTGTTTGTTTGTTTATTTGTACATGCATCAGTCCTGTTGTATTCCAAAGACACTGTTTCCTTGAAGTCATTGGTAACTTCTGGCTCTTACAGACTTTCCTACCCCTCTTCATCATAGATCCCTGAACCTTGAGGGGAGGGACCTTGAGGGGGAGGGGTTTGATGAAGACATCTCATTTAGGACTGAGTGTTCCAAAGTCTCTCTGTACACATTGTCCAGTTCTCTTTCTCTCTTCCTCTCTTTCTCTTCTCTCTCCTCTCTATCTTCTCTCTCTTCTCCTCTCTCTCTCTCTCTCTCTCTCTCTCTCTCTTTCTCTCTCTCTCTCTCTCTGTGTATGTTTAGTCTTACTTATTTTTGTTTGTTTTGCTTTTGGTTTAACTTTTTTATGTTTGTTTATGAGAGATAGAAGACATAAAGTTGGGTGGGTAAAGTGGTGGAAACGATCTCAGAGGATCTGAAAGAGAGACAAAGGCATGATCAAAATATATCATTTAAAACAATTTTAGTTGATATATATCATATATATATTTCAGCTAGAGGCTGGAGAGATGGCTTGGTGGTTAAGAGTGTTTTTCCAAAGTATATGAGTTCAGTTCCTAGTGCACACATCTGGTAGCTTACAGCCACATGTAACTTCAACTCCTTGGACTCCGATGCCTTCTTTTGGCATCTATGGTCAAACACACAGTTGTCATACATTCATACAGATAAATATAAATTAAAAATAAATTTGTAATGTGGCTTGGTAAAAAGATATATAAATTTATATATAAATATATAATATAAGATTGTTGAGTTCACCCCACGGATCCTCATTTAAATGATGAAACATATCCAAGACAATCACCAACAACTGGCACTCAAAGTAAATAAAGAAGGCTATGGTTTTTACTTACATTCTTAACAGTCTTGATATGTTAAAGCACACATGAGTCTTGATAAGGCTGAAAGGTTCCTGTCTGAGATAATGAAAACTTTCCTGAATTATCTCTAATGTATTCACTGGTAGATGAAGTTCAAGTCCAATGCTTTCAAGGTTGCAGAAATACAAATCTTTTCCAAACTACCTAGAGGACCAGCAGGGTCCATATCGAGTTTCATTTAATAAAATATTAAGGTTTAGTTTTGATCTACTTTGATAGGTTGTATTATCTTTGAATTACATTTAATCTGCACCCAGCTAAGTATTACACAGTGTTTCCAAAAAGGGAGGGGGGTTATTAGGCTTGACTGCATTATGTGTCATCTATATTCATGTCATGAATTGCTAAGCCTTTGGAATCTCCTCTTGTTGCTGGGGCAGTGACCCATCAGTGTATTAAGGAAGAGAACTAAGCAGTATCTATCATGCAGTGCCAATGCTCAGAGAAAAAACTATCAAAATGCTTTCTGAATTCTAACCCGTTTTTCTCTGGCACAGAGGGATGGTCTTTGTCCATCCACTTAGAGATTTCTCTGTCTGTTTTCTGGAGCTGGTCATGCCTTCAGGAACTTCAAGTGCAATGCAAACATCTGGACTCTATAACACATGGGAATCCAGAGTGCCCGGAAATCTGGTGTATGTTGCTGCATCTACTCCCTAGACTCATGCTCAGCCACTTGTAGATAATGACATTCCAGACCTTCCAAGCAGTTCTTTGTCACTCTTCCGTATGTCTCCAAAGTCCCAAACCCCACTGTCAGTTTCAGGTTGGACTTCTCTTTTATTTGTCTTGTGTCAATAACTACCCTTCAACAATGGTGTTACCAGCTTCAAGGTTCCAGTCTCATAGGCAGAGAAAAACATTACAAGTTCATCTGGAACATGGGAATTTAGAAAGTCCCTTGTCTATACAAAGCCTCATTTTCAAGCCAGACATCCTGTTCCCATCCTCTGTAACACAAAATGATGCATCTCAAGCGAGGATTTAGAAAAGGGAGTTTGAATAAAACCAACATAATAAATACAGGTTTAATGTTCAGTTTAGCCGAAACAAATCACAAGTTTGGTTGCATCTCCTGAGTCTTCTTCACTATAGCTGAGAACTGAAGTATGAATACACTTTAAACAAGCAAGGGCACAGTTTTACACACTCTTTGAGATTTGTACACACATGAGTCCAACAAGTGGTATGTGTTTGTGTGTCTCTGTGTGTGTGTCTGTGTGCAGAAGTCAAGAAGATAGCAGGTAAACAAGCCAAAACATAATCACTGTGTCTTTACTGCCATAAAAATATCTAAATTCCTTAAAGAGCTTGTCTGGAAGTTCTAGCAGAAAAACAGTTTCTCCTATATCCTTGACCTAAAAAGACAAGTTCTCCTGTGTTTTGGGGAGGTCATCCTCTTCAACTGAGTGTGCTGCTTTAGGAACCATGCTGTATTCGGGGGATTTTTGTTGCTGTTATTATTTTTCTTGTTGATTTTTTATTTTTTATTTTTTTGAGAGAGAGAGAACCTCTAGTTGGATGCATAGGGAGGTGTAGTGGATCTTCAAGGAGTTGGGGAAGAAGAAAGAATATCATCAAAATGTACTGTATGGAAAATTCTTTTAAATAAAAATTTTAAAATATCCAAATAGCTATGAAAATCTATCACAAGAAATTTACATGCTAATGGCACATTTGAAGGGAAAAAAGGATAGGATTCTTAAGTATTCTGGCTTTGGAGTAGTAAAGGGTGATCTCATGGTTATTTACTATTTTTATTTAACAGCCAGAACTTGGCTCCTGTGCTATATCTTAATCTGCCTTTCTGTGTGTTTCTCCTTTAGCTCAACAGAATTCACCAAAAATCCATGAAGGCTGGTGGGCATACAAGGAGGTGGTCCAGGGAAGCTTTGTTCCAGGTAAATACACTTTTTATTTTTATCTACTTATTTCAACTCATTTTGTTCCTTAAACATTTTTAAGGAGATAGAAATACTCAACACCCCATTTATCAGTTTACTAATCATACCTTATACTCCTATGTCCTCATAAAGTAATTATAAAACAGAATTTGGATGAACATCAGTGTTATTTCTACAATGTCACATTGGCTACATGGCCTGAAACGTATTGTGAAAGTCAGGAGAGTCTGTAACTAAAGCTCTGGAAGAGTATTACATACATTAAGATAAGGTTTATTTTGTGAGCCGACTTATATGTAACACATTATTTTTCTGTGTAAGCCTGTAATCCTCAGGTTATTCCATCAATAGGAGCCTCCTCTAAAGAGAGGGAGAATAGAAGCCTGAGAGCAGAGGCTGTCTGCCCACACTTGGGCAAGAGAGAAAGGACTGTTCTTAACATTAATGACACAGGAAACTTGAACAGACTGACCATGGCAGTGAAGCTTGCTGGGATACATGCTGTCACTGATGTCACTGCACCAGAATCCATGCTCAAGACTCAGCAGATCAAGCCAAGCACCATCTAAAAATAACAGGTCATATGTGGATACTGTCAGCATGCGGGCAGCGAACTGAGCACCAAAGGCAGGCGTTAGCCAGAAGCACACTGTGACTTCAGTTGAAAAAGAAAGCAGAGGGTCCTTTCTCTACCACGTACCTTACTCATAATGATCCTATTCTCTACATAATAGGTGGAATTAATAACTTGGTATTAACCATAAAAACCATAGACAATCCCACAAGACATCAGAAAGGGAAGAAAGCCAAGGAAAGAATGAGAGTTTAAAGGGAAAAAGACGTGGAAGGGTGATATATCTCCTGGTATTTTTAGCTTGCTAGATGTGAGAGAGACAGAAAGGCAGCTCCCAAGAGCTTCAATGTATGGTCCGCACTCACCCTTGGTGCTTAGAACAGAAGATCAAAAGAACTGGCTGAGGGTTCCAAACTTGGTGACAGGTAAAATGTGCGCTGCCCCAGGTCATCTGTTCATTCTTGACTGCTCTGTCTTTTTACCTATTGCTTCTGTAGAGCTTTTCATATCAGCTGGACAAAGAGAAGGAGCTTGCTAAATTCCTTTAATCATTCCTGTCGTGGGACAACAATAAGTATTGCTGGGGTTGTTCCTTTGGAGGAAGACATGCATGGGAAAGGAGAGTGGGTGACTCAGGAAAAAGCTAGTTGGCTGCTAGAGAGCCCCAGCACCTCTACAGTCCTAACTTCACAAATATGCCATGGCATATGGCATGTTGTTCTTTAGCCCAGTGTGCACAGAGACTGAATTTAATTCACCCACGAGTGGCCAGGTTTCTAATAGCAATCGTGTAAGTTGCACGCACTATGTCTTCTTAAATAGGTATAGATACCTGTCACTCGATATTTATAGCTGGTGGCATCCCTCTCTACGATATAAAAGACTTAAAGTCATGTATTTTGTCAAGGGAAACTGTTTTATACTCATAATAGTACAGAAGTTATATTAACCATTATATTCTGTGTACCTGTGAATGTGGGATTAGAGTGACCGAGGAGAGTCCCTCATTTCTAAATTACTTCTGCCTCTGTAGAGAGCACCTGCAGTGATTGTCATACCCTTAGGTAGCATGTGGTTCTGCAGCATTTTGCCTGACTTATACTATTTGTTTTGGATTTTTATATCCTCCTTATGTATGTCCAAAACCCTAGTATGACTTGTTTTATGTTTTCGACACAACCTCGGGTATCAATTTTTATCTTTCCTTTGATGCTGACTCAAGAGTTTTATTTTTCTTCATTTCCAGCCTGGTATGCATACAAGTTGTGGCTATAGGACTTGTGTTGGAGAGAAACACATAAAGGCCACAGGAGAAAGGTTTTGGTGCCAAAACGCCCTGCTTTGGTCAGCTTTGGGGGCGTTTATGCAACACTTCCATGATGCAGAGCCCGTTTGGGGGGATAATGAAGAGGAACTGGCACATAGCTCATACTCAAACGGAACTCGCCATCCAAATGGCTAGATAGACCATAAACGCACGGATCCAGAGAACCAGTGCTGTCACAAGGCTGATAATGGTGTAGAATATCATGATTCAGCCTGTGTGGTTTGTATCAGAATTTCTTGCTGAGCAGCTCAGTATGGGCCTTCCACTAGCCTCACCCTCAGCAGGCTCTGCTTTGCAAGCAAAGCCAAGGTTTTGTTGGACTATTCACCCTCCAAACAACTAATATCTACAGCAGCAATGGTGATTTCCTTCTTCCTCTTCTTCTTATTTTTCCTACATATTACTCTCCCTTCTTTTTCCTCCTTCTTTTCTTCTTTTTGCCAGCAGCATTAATTTATGTAACAAGTAGAGCACAGAGCATAGAGCATGCTACCCGACATTTAGTAAGAAACGCTCTGGTGTCTGTTTGCCTCCGTGCCTCTCCCCTCCCCTGCCCCTGTGTGTGTGTGTGTGTGTGTGTGTGTGTGTGTCCTCCCATATCCTTCCTTCCCTTATTTCATTAGTTCTCTTTCTCTGAACAACTGACCCCCACACACAAGTGATTACTTGTTCTGTCCGTGCCGTAGTGTAAAAGGAAGTCTGCCGAATAAGCTTGAGTACTAAAGCCACAAGCCATACTGAAGACAGCAGAATGGAAATATAGGAAGATCAGTCTTATTATTAAAGCCATTTTCTTATTATACTGTGTGCAGTGTGTGTGTGAGAGAAAGGGGGAGAACAGATATATATATATATCTGTTATATATTACACACACGCCATGTGGAGGACAAACAAAAATATTAGAAGATTTCCCCCCTTTCCACCATAGTTGCTGGGGGCTGAGCTTAGATCATCAGGTTGGCATGCTTTTGCCTGCTAAGCAATCTTGCTTAGCCCAATAATACCCTTATCTTTTATGGACCACCTGAAGATATAATTCACCATGGCCTTGCCTCACCACTCATCCTGTTCAGTGAGATTATAAACTGATTTACTCACTCTCTCTTACTTTCTGTGCAAATTAGTTCTTCCGATTTAGGTGTCCAAGTTTGAAGGAGAGAAGGAATGTAGGAAAGTTTGACAATGTTCAGTATTATTCAAGGGAGAGAAGGGGGAGAATATGAGGACTGTCTGACAGTACAAAGAGGGGTAAAATCTATGCTGTCAGGGTGCTAGATTCTGCCTCTCTAAAACTCAGAATCTAGGTAGAGGTAGGGAAGAGGTCAGAATGTAGGATTTATACAGGCCAAAAAAAAAGAGCTTTTGTGCACTGCAGCTTCAGACACCATTTCTGAAAGGGGAAGAATGATAATATATTGCAGTGTACATTACTACCTCTGATCAAGATATTTATACATTGTTTACATTTGGAGGTCATTGTCCTCATTCATTGTACAGTTGTTCATTGTCTTAGTCTTTAAGTAAGATAGGTATTGAGAATTATAGATCAATAGTCATCTATGTTTGTCATATTTATAATTAGACTAATCAAGTTCTTTAGATACATAGAGATTATATTCAGTGTAGATAGATAATCTTCCACCTCTTCAAAGAGCTGTAGAAAATGACATTTAACCTAACTTAGAGTTCCATGGTAGTGAGACACAAATGCTCCTGGCAACACCAATCTATTCCTGAGAGAATGTTGAGCACCAAAGACACTCCATCTGGAGCTTTTCTTCTTTTCAGAACTGGCCTTTGGGTAAAGAAATGCCCATACCTCAACCACTGACAGAGATATATAGTATCCGTAAATGGATAAAACAGGACTGTCATATCCTGCCAAGACAGGTTAAGATAGTTTTGAAAAGTTTCTTGCCTTTGAAAATGGTATGTCAGTTACATTAGGCCTTAGCCAAAGTTGGTTGCTTCAACATTGCAAATGAGACTTTGGGTGATTGCCCAGGTAGCCAGTTGTCTCTGTCATTTGTTGTACATTTTGGAAGTTTCTCGATTGCACTTCCTGTTAACTCAAGTAATATTATTTCCCTTCTCAGATCTTCCATAGGGTTGAAGATTAGATAGTTGTAGTTACCTTCCTCATGATTTAGCCAAGCTTAATTTCAATACAAGATTTAGACTCCTTGAGATAGAATGTTTAGTAAAATTTTTGCTATGTGTTCTTTGCTTAATATTGTTTATATTGTTTGTAATTTTATATTTGGTATCTGTTCCTATTATATATAGTTGTATTGGGTTTGGATCAATCTTGTTTAGACAAAAGGGGAAGATGATGGGGAAACTATGTCAACCAATCACATCTAGTTAAGGCATGGCTACCTGGAGCCCAGGAAGAAAAACTGGGAGGACCCAGGTGTGCATGCGTGAGCTTTCTCTCTCTCTCTCTCTCTCTCTCTCTCTCTCTCTCTCTCTCTCTCTCTCTCCCCGCTGCCCCACAGCTTCCACTGGACAGATAGGAAGTCAGACCTCCCACTCTTGTAGCGTGAGTTTCCCCTTATAACCATTAAAATATAATTGTTATTCTTGAGCTGGCCTGGTTATTTATCGTACCAACCTAATAGGCAACAATAATATATTGCTAAGTGGTGGAGGATCAATCAAAGTGGGATTCTGGAAAACCAGCTATGGTTCCAGTAGTAGAAATTAACTATCATAAAATACAGTCTAAGGGCCCTTCTACCATCCATAATGAAATGTCACTGGGCTCCAACTATAGGCAGTTAAAGGTTGTTGAGGGAAGGGGATGCCACTTTCTTCAACGGAGTAGCCACAGATAAGTTGCACAGCTCCAGTCAGTAACCTCCCACCCACCCTCAGTGAGCCACACACAAAAAGAGGATTAAAAAGTGTGCAAGGGACTTGCTGAAAAGAAGGACTCCAGTGAGAGGGGGAGTAGCGAGGAGAGAAGGTGGGGGAGGAAATGACTAGATTTCATCGCAGAAATGTGTGAAACTGTTAAGTAACAAGAGCAAAGTAAATAGCATATATATATGTTCACACAACAAATATTAGACTAATTATGCTATTGCGGAGTTAGCAGAAAGTTTGTTTAGTACCATTTAAACTATATTTATTAAATAATAAAAATGTGTGTTATAAATATATCGCATATATATAACACATATTTTAATTCAGTGTAAATACACACATGTCTTTAACACACTTCTGGAATATGTGCCAAACACTGTCTATCCATGTTCTACTTGTTACAAAATGAGCATCTTCCTTTAGGAGGAGGCATTAGGCTGTGGAATGTTATGGCATAAAGTGATAATGTTTAATTTCTGGGGCTTGCAATATATTAATGGAGTCACTTGTTAGAAATAATATGTAACCATTGGACACCCCAATATCTGCTTTGTGTGGTAAGGTTCACAAAGGAAGTCTCTTTCTCATCCTAAAACAAAATGATCTGTACTTGCTTCCCTTCTAACACTGCGAATCACACCCATGGATTATGTATTTTCTCAATCTTATAAAGCTCTGGAGAAGGTGAAAACTCCTCTTAGATTCTGTCAGCTGCTAAGGCTCATCCCAGGTCCCTAGACCCAAGCCCCTCAGCACAGTGACCCAGGATGCTCTCCTTTGACCTCCCTAGAAAAAGTTATATTTGGCACTGAGATACAATTCTAATTCCTAATTCTCAGGAGGCAGTGGGAGAAAGACAGATAAATGGCTGCTATCTTACAATATTTCCAGGCTCCTGTCAGAAATGTTTGGAAGTTACTAACCCTCAGAAGGGGAGGCACAGCCCTGTGGATCAGTAGCACTCTACAGGGGAGGAAGAGAAATGGAATTTCAGAAAGAAAAGAAAGATAGGCAAAGGCTTGGAAACCTAGAAAGGTGCATGGCCCAGTAGAACAAGAGGAGCTCTGGGCATTAACACTAGAGAGCAACAGGGGTCTGATCATGAACTGATGTAGAAATTACTATTCTAGACGCCAAAGGCCCTGAAGAAACAAGGAAGAGGTTGACAATATTGCAAAATTCAAGTAAGAAGTGACGATTTGAACTAAGACAGAAACAGTGAAGATTTCAAGGACAGGTCCTCCTCTCTTCTTATCTCCTGCACCATCAGGATACAGCACAGGCCTTCCCTACAACAGTCACTGCACATCTGCTTAATTGACTTGGGTCAGAACAAGCACATAAAAAAATAATAGGATAAAAAGAAAGGCCTGACTCTACAGACATGATCTTCAGCCCTTGAAGTAATGATGATGATGATGGTGATGATGATGATGATAATGGTAATGATAACAGTAACTCCAATGCAGGCAAAGGGAAACACTGTTTTTCTCAATTTTATTTTGTGTCTAAGAAGCATGTATACAGGCATGTGTGTGTTACTAGACATGCGTTGAAGTCAACAAAGAATTTTGTGGAGCCAGTTCTTGCCTTGCACTTTATGTGGGTTGTGGGTATCAAATTGTGATCATTAGGCCTGCATAATGAGCACTTTACCTGAGAAGCTATCTTGCTCACCCAACACTGCATACTTTAAGGCCGTGCTTCTCAACATGTGGGTCACAACCCTTTTGGCGGTCACATATCAGATATCCTGCATATCAGAAATTTACATTACAATTCATAACAGCAGCAAAAACTACAGTTATGAAGTAGCAACAAATAATTTTATGGTTGGGGGTCACCACAACACAAGAAACTGTATTAATAAGTTACAGCATTAGGAAGGTTGAGAACCACTGTTTTAAGGTCTAGTAGAAATAGTCTAAAATTCAGGGGGTCCCTACCTGCAAGGCCACAGCAAGATAGAACCAGAGGTTAGCCAGGATACTACTGGACTCAGAGAAGGGTTCCAGGTAGTAAGGTCTGTGTGATGGCAAAGCGGGGCAAGATATACATGAGAGACAGAGCAAAGGTCATTCTGGTGAGTGCAAAGTGACAGAGGCCAGGTACTTTGATAGTGAGTGTGGTCAGACACTGACTCATGGAAAGGCTCACAGACCATACTTAATATTTGAAGAGAGGTTCTGGGAGTAACAGGAGGACAGAGAAACAGTTATGAGCCATTACTTCTTCCTGGAGATATAGAAATCACCACAAAATCCTGAAACTGAGTCTTTGGCCATCAGAACGATCAACAGAAGAACTTGCCACAACTGCTAATATTTATGATCAGGACTGTAACTAAGGAGTTTCATTAGCTCACCATGGCATCCTATGCTGCTTTCTCTAAAACTGAGTACAAGTGGCTCATCTTGGACAGTAAACTCTCCCAGAACACTATTTTCCAGCATTTCCTTGCTGGGTAGTCTTTAAATCTCAAGACTATTAGATGAATGTAATTATCTCTAACCACCTATGGTGGCATACTGAAGTCTAATTAGCTGTGTTTTGCCAAAGGCCTGTTCCCTTTGTTTTTTTAAGAAAGAAAGAAAGAAAGAAAGAAAGAAAGAAAGAAAGAAAGAAAGAAAGAAAGAAAGAAAGAAAGAAAGAAAGAAAGGTCTCAGGCTTGACACCAGTGATACAAATAGCTCTTCTCTCCCCAACAATCTTAGGCAAGAAAACAAACAAGAAGACAAGATTCTTGCTTCCAGGGTCATATATACCCAGCATCCCTCCTGTAGTAAACAGAACCTGCAGTGGTTTCTGTTGATGTGTTAACTGTCCCCACTTACATAATCAACACATACTTACTGTCTCCCAGATTCCCTGGGTCAGAATATGGGCATGACTTAGCTGGTTCCTCTATGATCACTCTGTCAAAAGCATCATTTTAACTTATGCTTGTCTAATGCTGTGCTCCAAATGGACTTGGAAGAGTGTGCTTCTTCTCTAGGGCTGAGGGCTTAGGCTCAGGAGGGTTTCTTCTTCATATTGACTATTGCTTCAAAGACAACAAGAAGGTAGCTCTCTCACCTTAAATCTCTGCCTGGGAACTTTGGGAAGTTCTATGTTCTCTTTCATTGAAGATCAGACCCATTCAGAGTAATGGTCTTTTGGACAACTCACAGTCAATTGATGGACAATGTTATTCATGTCTGCAAAATTTCTTCATTTTTGCCATGGACAGTAATAGGAAGGGTGAAATTCCATCAGATCAAAAGATACCTTTCATTCTAAAGCTGATTACTGTTGAAATTCAGAATCCTGGAGCCATTCTAGAATTTGACCAAACACAGTGGTTCTCATTTCTTTGTGCAGAGGCACAAAATCTTAATCAAATCATATCCCTGAAGTTTCTTTTGCCATCTAAGGTAATGCATAAGAATACAACATAAAACAAGTGACATTACACACTAAGTTTGCAGTGGTAGAAGCAGGTCTAGAGAGCGGTACACTGTTCTATGGAGCTATGTTCCTCCCGTCTAGACTGTCTGAATGTGATTAAGAAACTGCTTCTTGGGTGGAATATAGTTTGTTTCCCTTTCTTTTATATGTAAGAAGCAAACTGAACAACAGACTAAATAAATAAATACTATGCCTCTATAATTGTCATCTTAAATTTTTTTATTTTGCAAATTTTTTGGTTCAAAAAATGTTACAAAGATAATGCTGGAACCTTCTTGGAACCCTTTATGTCTTACATTACTGTATGCTATGCCTTTGTCACAACATAGACACCAGCTGGAGTATGTAACTCTCAACTGATTTATAGGTTGTTTTAGGTTTCCCAATGTTTCAACAAAATTTCTTTTCTGTCCAATTTGGAGTACACCTTTGCATAGCCGTAATGCTTCCTTAGTCCCATCTGGGTGATGAAAGTCTCTCACTGTTTCTTCAATGTTCCTTACTGTTAGTTTTGTCATGTGTTGCATAGTTATTTGATGGAAGATCCTTCAGTATGAGTTTAATGGTTTTCTCCTGAATAAACTGGAATTGTAGTTTTGGGTGGAAAGTTTCATACAGGTAGACTGCCATTTCCATTATATACTCTTAGTGGTACGTGGTCATTTCATGGTTGCGCCTCATTCACACATCCTCATTAATGAACAGAAAAGAAAGATTCAACAAATGAGAGGTTTAACCATGGTGATAGAGTAGGTGAGTGGTGGCCCTAGGCTCTTTGAGTTGGTCTATAGTGTCTCTCCAACCACACTACTCTAAAGCCCCTCCTGACCAAGAGCTTCGGGAAATCATTCTTTGCTTCAAACCTATTTGTGATGTTTGCTGTTTAAGAGGAAAATTGTGCTTTAATTTCTTTCCAGGATAGTATCTGGAATTAACAGAAAGAAACAACAGTCTAGGGTGCAGTGTGTGGTCAAAGGCATGACACATCTGTGCAAGAGGTCGGTGTAATCAAGAGCTGAGCTCTTGTTTTACCCACCGTATGTTCTTGGGCATGTACTGGGTGGGTAGGCATATAAGTACGCTCTCCTCAAGGTTGTTCCTCTGTTTGTTCTTCTATCTGCCCCCTTTAGATCATAGGAAGGCCAAAGGCTGTTAGAAAGTCCTCACTGCTTCGGCTTTCCCGCTGACCAAACATGAAACCCAAGTGAGATTGTCTCTAGGGATCTTGATTTTCTCACATATAAAATCAGGCTGTTAAGTAATATGACTTTCACAGATTCATTCTATCGTTAATATTTTCTGCTTGCTGATATTATATATGATTATCTTGGAAGGTCTTAGCAGCATTAAGAAATAGAATATCAATTTCATTACACGGTAATTTTGCGTTTTGCATATATTAGTGTTTGGAAGTGGAGTCAGTTATGTAATTGTCTCTGTTTCTGATCTCTCATCTCTAAGAGGAAGCAAGAACTGAATGGGCACAGTCTTCCCTGTCTGAAAAGGTGATACTGCCTTGACTGGTTCTCAATTACAAATAATTTCAGTCTTGTTTTTTCCCCAGAAATTGGATGTACTATTATGGATGTACTATATTGCTCAAGATGTACTGTGAGTCTGCTACGTGCCACACACCTTTCTAGACACCAGGAATACAAATTCAAAAAACTTCAGCTTCTGGTCTCAGGAGTTCACAGTTGGATTTAGAGATAGATGATTTAACCTGATAAGGTATGGGAGGCAGGCAGTATGTGTGATGAGATCCACTGGGCACATAAAGGGAAAAACAACTAATTCTGTCTTTGAGAAGCTTTCATAGATGAACAATTCTCCAGAGACAGGATTTTTCAAATGTGAAGGCATCTGCCAGGTAGACAAGGTGAAAATGAGCAAGACTAGTGTATGAAACATAATGGGATCTGAACTACTACTGAATAACAGATGAAACTTCCCTGGAAGTCATAAGCACTTCTCTTCATCACCCCATCTAAGACGGGCCCTGTGATTACCTCACTTCAGAACTGAATCACAGAAAGTGCACTGGATTCTT